>JAPSES010092740.1:0-21418 GCA_029822895.1 Maxillicosta whitleyi | reverse complement strand
TAGGCAAAAACTGTAATATTACTGTATTTGACCTTGAAAAAATAGGTCAAGGTCAAATACAAGGTCACCAATACAAATCCCACATATTAATGACTATATGTGTTCTATAGTAACAAATCGATCTGCAATATTTAAGGTCAAAATAGGACAAAAACATAAATTTAGGTCAATTTTGGAACCCTGTGACCTTGAAATTAGGTCAAGGTCTTCCTTTCCACCCTCTGCATGGACCCAAAGTACAATCATGCAAAGTTTGAAGAAAATTGGAGTTCAAGGCGGACGCGGCTTCGGAAACGACACAAACACATATAGCTCTCCACTTACATGGGAGCTAATTAACAACAGCAATCTAAATTTCAAAAGTCATATCAACCACATTAGAAGATCATCA
This sequence comes from Maxillicosta whitleyi, assembly GCA_029822895.1. Classification (NCBI taxonomy): domain Eukaryota; kingdom Metazoa; phylum Chordata; class Actinopteri; order Perciformes; family Neosebastidae; genus Maxillicosta; species Maxillicosta whitleyi. Next base: position 21,027 of record JAPSES010092740.1, on the reverse strand, counting down.
GTCTATCATCTCAGAAACATTTCCAAATTATGAGAGTTTCAATCAAAGTCTCTGAAAAATGAATTCATACATTTGCAAAAAGCAGGCTAGATTTCTATCATGGTTATTGGTTGGCTGTTGCTCAGTTGACAGAGGTCATACACTGACCAAAGGGTCTGCATGAGTGTGTGCATGAACGGGTGAATATGAGGTTTTGTAAAGCGCTCTGGGCACCATTAAGGTGTGGAAGAGTTCAGTATAAGTGCAGTCCATTTACCATTTCCTGGAGTCCCAAAATCAAGTATTCAGAGGTTATAACTAATTCAAAATGCAGCTGCGCGTATTCTCATTGATACCAAGAAATATTAACACATCACACCCTTTCTTAAATCTCTGCACTGGTTACCTTTAAAAACAAGAATCTGTTTAAAAATCCTGCTCCCGGTTTACAAAGCACTACATGGCCTTGCACCTCAGTACATCACAGGTATGCTCATCATTTACAACCCAGCAAGAATACTTTGGTCAACAGGCAGGGGCAACTAACTTGTCCCTCACACCAGATCCAAGGAAGGGCATGCAGCTTTTAGTGTGTGTGCCAAACAAAAACAGAACACCCTGCTGATACAGTTAGACATGCCACACCAGTAGCCATTTAAAAAACAAACAAACAAAAAAACAACAGACTAAAAATGTATGTTTTTTGGACAGTGTTCTGTTGAGTTGTGGTTGTGTGGGTATGTGTGTATGTGCAAGTTTAAGTGAGTGTACAAATGACTGTGTGGTCTATTTTATGATTGTTTTGAATGTCGCTATAGCGTCAAATGCACTTTATAAAGTTAAATTGAATTTGGCAGTTTTTCAATAGTTCTGATATTACAGCATTTTGAAAACATCACATTATCTAATCCCACTGGTAGTGATATCATCTGACTCATTTATTACCTGTCAAGATTAAAGTAATAATGAAGATGAATTATTTTTAATTTGGGTATGTCAAAATTTCAGATGATTTCTCCTGATTTCTCCTCTATGACATTAGCAAAATAAATAACTACTTCATAAATCAAGAAAATACTGGACTGATCTAAAACCAAATCAATGACTACCACCTTTGAGGTCCATTTAGGTAGAGCTAGAACATTTATTATAATTTTTTTTTTAATCTCAGATTTAATATGTTGTATATTTTGTTACAGAAGTTCTAACTGTTATTTAAATTAAATAATGACTTTCAATTTAAATTACCAAATTAACTCTTGCTCTATGCAACAAGTTGTACCTACTGCACAAGGATCACAACATCTACAAACACCAAATAACAGAGATGAGATATTACAGAGTGTAGTGTTAGCTGTAACATAACCAACAAAACGTCCATATATACAGTGGTGAGCAATCATGGCCTTCTCTGCTGACCTGAACACTGTCAGAAACCCTGACCGACATTTACAACCTAAATTCTCATATTTGTTCCATGAAATTCTATGAATTTATTCCCAACAGACTACTCTGTTCATTTCATAGCGTGCGTCTCGCCTGCACTGCTTCCCGTACATGTATGTGGATGGATCATATTTGGTCCAATCAGATTACACTCTCTATATGGTGCCAGGGTTAATCTAATCTGCCCTGCACCTTCAGAATTAGTATTACTGTTCGATGTCATTTAAACTCTATAGCATCTGTACTCTTTCTTTAACCAGATTTTGCCACACAGGTGTGTTTTTCTGAGTCATAAGTGACATAACCGCGGCAGTGTCCTCCTAGCTTTGCGATTAGACTCAGTGGTCAGAGTCCCGCCTCTTTACCCCGTCCCCGTCTCCCTTCCTCAGAGATTGGTGCTGCTCACTGTCCGTCACGTGGCGTTGGCAATGAGAAGCATGGCAATGGATGTTTTCAACATCATGCAACACAACAGCAGAAAAAAAGAACGGCAAGAGTGTGATTGGCTGAAGGTCAAACTCATAGAAATTGGTTTCTGTAAATGAGTATTCTTCCTTCCCACTCCACAAAAGAAAACCATTAGTTTCAGATTCATGCAAAAAAAATACTTACTACTTATATTACAATACTTACTTAATACATATGAATGCATGCATTGAATACATGTGGCCATGCTCAAATACAGTAAAAAAACAAGTGACATGATGAGTGAGCCAACCACAGACAATGTTAGCCAATAGGTCAACCATAACTCTCCATGTGGAGGAAACAGTAAGCGTAATGTAGCATGAACACTGAACAGAGTGAAACTACTAGGCTGGCTCTTTCCAAAGAAAATGCCTTTTACATTTATTGGCTTAAGAGATAAAAAAAGATTATTATGATGTAGGTTTGACCTCAAGTTTTGTCATCGTTACTTGGTTTCCAAGCAAGATGCAGAACCATCCCTGGATGTGCAGGTGGGTCTATTATATGTAGTTGTATTTGGCCAATAAGACCCACGCTAAGCTAGTTACCTGACTGGGGGCAGACAGTTTTTTCTAAGTTAAATCCTACTGAATGCTATTATACCTTCCCCCTTTTCTCAGTTTTGGACCTACCTATGGTATCCAGGCTGCAGAGCGAGGTGTGCAGGGGTCCATCGGGACGTTCGATGCAGATGACAGTTCCCTGGGAGTCAGAGGAGTAGTGACTGGCCAGGGACTCATGGTGCGAATGGGAGGGCTGTCGGTATGAGTAGCTCTCCGTCGATGAATCGGTGCGAGTGTCGCTGGAGATGGAAGGCTCACGGCCTGGTCATGGAGGTATAGGGGTGGGGTTAGCGGACAAACGAGGCTTAACTGACTGTAAATGTGTGCTTATGTGTATTGATATATTTACACACACTGTACTGTACACATCAGATAAACTCAAACATCTGAAACAGGCTTCTCAGTGCATTAACTGTAAAAATCTTCAACTTTCAAAACTTACAAACTCTTATAGCTCAACTACTGTTAATTGCATTAATTCATGTATTTTCTCTATTAGTGGCATGAGGCTCTGTTAAAGATGATGATTCTGATATTGTTAATAATATCGAAGGTATTGTAATAAATATTTCCATATCTGTTTATGACAAAGGAACATATTAAAGATGATTAAGTCTATGAGAGTTTTGGTTCGCACGCTCCCAGTAATTCATTCACTCAAACATTGCAAATTATATTTGGCACATAATATTTTGCAAAGCAGACAATGATCAAGTTCATCCTATGTTTTGATGTGGGCAAATATTGAAGACAGCAATGGTTTGGTTCTCTCAAGAGTGAATGTGAATTTTCCAGTGGCCCCTGGACAAAGGTTTTACTTAAATATTTAGCACAGTTCACTCATCTTCAAATATGTTTAAAAACATGTATAAAACAAAAAAAAAAAGTTTGGCAGTGAATAAATAAGAAACCAAAATGCTGATTTGAGTAGAGACCAATCAGAATTTGACTCTCGTGATGATATGCCATCACTGTGTATGTGAAAATTACCAGGAGTTTCAGAGTTTTGTGTTGGTTAATAAAAATACTGACAGAAAGTCAAGCACACATTACAGGTGTTCTGGTGTATTTTTGTACAACTAATGGCGTGAGTCGCAAATGACTATGTTTGTAGGATAACGGTCTTACGTGCTGCATGCAGGCACATTTAACTACAACAGACACGACTACACCTACTCGTCCAACTGCTAACTATCCTCAGTCATGTCTGTCATAGCATTACCACTACAACTAAAGCGAGCACTGATTCTGGTTTAGTTACCTGAACATTTGCTGTTGTGCTACTACTACGACTCCTAGCTGTGTTGTAGTTACCCGAGTCTTCACTGTCGTAGCAGGCCTTGTTGAGGTGGTGGAGGTCGAGACGTGGGGGCAGGTCCTGCACTGACACTGGTGTGCCCCGCGGGTCGGCATACAGCAACAGCAGAGGCTGGTAGTGACCCTTAATGCAGCGTGAAACCACGTCCTTCCACTTTGGACCAATCTGCAGCAGAGTAACAAAAGCACTTTAACTACAATGTACAACACAAACGAATTCTTTGTTGTTTCTCACTTTTACCTGAACAATTATCTAGAGCAGCAAAGATCATTTAGCTGACTGATCAGTTGTTAGTTAATGTAATCAGTAATTAACCAGTTTGAGTAATCTTTTATGATTACAGCATTTTAGCTTCTTAGTTATAAAACCTTGAAATTTCCAGAATCCAATGGTTAAGGGGCAGTTACTAATGAAGTGTCATGAGGCTAGCATTAAAAAAATTACAGATATGGTAATTAATTTCATTTTCCAAATAACTTATGGAAAATGTTAAACTTATGTAATACTTAACTTGTGTTAAAAATGAGCACCTACGTAAACCTAGGAGAAAACCCTTTGACAGCAAACTGTGAAACACACAAGGCATCTGAGAATTCATTGAATGCTCTCAAACAGTTAATGACACTTTTCTGAAATGTTATGCAACCACACATTCATATGACAAATCACTTACTCAATGTCTGTTTAAGAATATCTCTATATTATATTTTGGTGTCTCCCTAAGACCCAAACTTTCCACAGTATATCATGATTTCCCATATCATCTAAAACATTTTTAATATCGACTCAATAAATGCATCATTACAGATTTTGGGGTTCCCATCCTATGACATCAGCAGCAGACAATGGCTGCCACTAACATATGGTGTTACTGGCTTCAGTTTCAAGCTGCCATTGGTTTGTTTCAGGCAGTTTAACATTGTTGCAAACTTACATGAATCCAGTTGAAAACTTACCTGAATTAAATACATTTTATTTTGTCAATACCTGAATATGCTGTGGATCAAACTGTGTGTAACAGTCACTTAAAAGTTAATTAAGGTGATTTTCATTATTATTATCAGCCTTACAAAGGTAGTAACAGCAGCAATAAATGACTCCCACAAACAGGACTGTCTGTGCGTACCCTGATTTATCAATGAGGAGAAAACCCAAATAACACATCATGTTTCCAATAAATATGGCTACAAAGACTAATAATTACCTCACTTTTTACAATTGAACACACTAGCAATCATGGACTGCACTGAATTCATCTCTTGTGCAAAAAAGTGATGGTTTTCATTAGGCATCACACAGACGGATGGACAAAACCATTCATTCCTCCTGCCGGAATCAAATATTTGGCATTTATTTTGGCTTACATTACTACAAATTCAACATTTTTGGATCTCTGGTTAATTAAACCAAACACATGTTGTGATGTCAGATTATCACGATAAACATATTCCAGATTATAATTACAACAAACAATCAACTCATCACTGACTTCTAAGATTATCTGAGAGGTCACAGCGCACAATCAGATTTTCTACCTCCGCTGAAATAGTTTCAAGTGAATTCACAAAGTTCCAGCTGGCGTAACGAGGTCCTCACAAAATGGAAAACAGCAGTGAGAGCAGATGAAATGTCCGTCCACCATGTGCTGCTTTGGCCTGTGGGAGACACACCGCTGTTGTTGTCCTGTCTCTTCTTGTCTTTTGGTGGGACACGAGGCTTCCTATTTGTTCTTTTAACCCTTCTTCCATTTCCCAGAAGTCCACATCGTGTTCATGTCTACAGATGGGACATCCTGAAATCCAAACCGCTAACTCGTCCGCTAGGTGTACGCCACAGCGTGTGTTTGCTTGGAAAAAGTGTGTGTCAAAGAGAAAGAGACAGAATGAAAGTCTGCAGTGTGAGCAAAAGCTGAGGTGTGTGTGTGTGTGCGTGTGCGTGCTCTGACCACACCCTCGGGTCCAGCTGGACTGATAAACAATAGAGGGATATCCTTGTTTTTACAGCAGCAGAGAAGCAGAGCAGCATAGATTTCATTTAACCACAATTATTAGGCCAGAGTAGTGACAGAAAGAAGATGAACTGAAAAGCAGAAAATGAAGGAGGAGAGGAAGGACAGGAAGAAAAAAAGACCACCAGCTACAACATGAGCTCATTTCCTTTTGTCAGTGTGCCTCCATTGTACATTTTTCCATGGATAAACATAAAGCAATATCACAGATCCAAACTTTCAACACAGTTTCCTTCATGTCCCAATCAGTTCACCGGACAAATGCTGGACTAGAGCTGAAACGAATATTACATTTATCGACTTAAAATCGATTAAAAAATTATTCAACTACAATTTTTCCTGAATTGAAGCTTTGTTTTCTTAATTTCACTGCCGCTAAACATTGGTTCCACACGGATGCTTATTGTGATGCACATGATGCCAGGATCAACACAAGCAATATGGAGTGTAGTTCAGAAGAGGCAAGGACAAAAAGGCAGAAGCTGTTTTGTATTTATACGCTCCATATCCTCACTTTTCTTTCTTCTGCAACAGAACCTGAGTGAGAGAGATCCAGATGCTCCATCTCCCATAAGGGATTGCAATATGATGGACCTCAGTGGTACCAGGTTCTTGTACTTGTGGAAAAATCCATCTCATCCACTATTACTCAATAATGCAATAAAATAAAATCGATCAAATTGATTTTTTGTTTTTACCCAACCCTAGTATTATAGCATTCTAGAAAAATGTTCATTGTCTGTGGAGTTCATTTCATTTAGACTCAATCCCAGTTGATGTTTTTTTTTTTTTTTTTACTTACATTTTTTCCTCTTTTCCCACAGGTTAAACACAACGCTCCTGTTAAAGATGTCAACAGCCCGACAGACATTTGACTCTAATGTTAAAACATGCACTTTTGAATATTTTTATTTCATGATGATGCAGTCGTCACCTTCAAATGAAATACAACCTAATAAAATAGTAATAACCTAATTTTATCTGTACATAATAATATAGTGCCTTGCTCAAGGGCACATCAGCAAACAACTCTCCAGCCATGTCAGCCACAGCTAGAGTTGGTGATTTATATTTTAAAAGGGCCCTGACATGGAATTTGCAGCGTCCTTTTTAATCATCCTCTGTACACCCTAATACTGTATCAACAGTTTTTCACAAAATTCCACCTTGTTATAGAATTACCTGCTCCACTAGGAAGGTCTAGTGCAGGGGTCAGCAACCCTAGAGAGCCACTATCATGCATGTTTTAGAGGTTTTCCTCTTCCAGACCCCTGGTTTAGTGTTAGCCTAGCATAAAACAAGCTGATTTTGGTGGGAATAGCCAAAGTTCACCTGATTCCATATGCTTCTGTTTAAAAAATGAGTCTTTCACGTCTGGACCTGAAGAAATATTGACACATGCTTTTGCTCGCTACAAGTTCAATTGGCAATATTTCTAATTTCAAACTACCGTACTTGAAGAGCTCTTTTCCAAAATGCTATAAAAGCCATTTAATTAAATTTTTTTTTATTTTATTTTTTACAATCTGATTTTAAGATAGCATCAGGAAAATTGGAAATAGATTAATGTTATCTGCTATTTCCATAACAATTTTAAACATTATAACATAAATTTCAGTGATATTGACAGAGAAAGACAATAAAAACAATTAAAAAACACTTAAAAACTCAAGGATGGGAAAGAGTTATCGATAATGCACAATTACTAATAGCATTCGTTTATAATTGTAAAGAGTTGCATAACACTTGTGTCACTTACATTTCACTCACATGCTTTGACTTAGCATCGATGTTACATCAACCAGGCTGTTAGCTGCACAGTTATTGTTACAATGAACAAGGCCACAATATAACACAGCTGAAGGAAAAATACTGCAAAAATAGGTTTACTTGGACAGGGTTGGTTTCTGGTCCAGAGAGAGTTGGTATCGATCCTGGTGTAAGTGTAAGCTGCCCTGCTAATCCACATCTGTATTGGCTCAAGTTGATAAACAATAGTCGGTAAAATGTTAGCAACCAACTACCACATGTTTTGTGAGTTGTTTGGGCACATTCCCTGCATAAATAAACTCCAACCACAAGCTTTTCTGTGGCTCGGATGTAGGGAGAAGAAAAAGCCTATTGCTGTCCTATGTACACTCAGGTACAGAACAGTTTCTGTGAGTTTTTCTGGCTTCTATATTGTCCTGGTCTGCTGTGTGTTGTCAGTTGAAATCGGTGGTGGGGGTTCTAAATTGTGAGGGTGGAGTTCGCGCTGAGTTAGTGATGCACAAACCCGAAAAAGGTGGAGTTAGTGACGTATTAAACCGATCTTCCAAAACAGACCATTTGAAAAATGCTTTTGAATATAGTGTATAAGAATAATAAGACAGATAATGAAGGCAATAATAGTTACTATTTGTTGTTTATTACACTATGTTATTGGCTTTTTGTACTTTATCAAATACAATATATTCTAACCATGTACACTTCAGTTTATACAACGTTTGCTATACTAAAACAGGCAATAATGAACATACCTCCTTGACATGTGCATCATCAAAGTACATCCATCGTCGGATCTTTGTCTGAAAGAAGAAAGTGGAGTAGTGTTTTCCATAGTAACACACCATGCCAACCAGGTAGAGTTCCGACTGCCGAGCCTTCTCCTCCGTCACCCTGTAAAACAGCTGCAGACCAAACACGGGATATCAGTGAATTCACTTTATTTCATTAAGTTCTCACACTGATGACATGATTAATAACTGCATTGTGCTTCTCCTCTTCCTCCTCCTTACATCTCCCAGGCGCAGGCAGGTTCCCAGGGTGTGGATCACATCCTCTGCCAAGTCCGAGTGGTCTGAGTCCCAGACCAGGCCAATGGTGATGATCTCCGGACTGTTGAGGAGGACTCGAGCCATCCTGAGCTGCTGACCACACTGACTCTGAGGAAGAGGAGGGCCATAGGTCAAGCAAGGATCTTTATCTATTAAACTCTTCTTCAGCTATCACAAATAGATACTGAAATCTTACAGGGCAGTTGCGAAGGTCTCCCATGCTGGCGTTTCGCAGCAGCTCCCCAAACATACCAGGAGTGGCCTTCTCCCTCGACTCCAACATTTTCACTGCCTGGTTACTGAGAAAGACCAAGAGAGGAAGTGATTTTAGAGCTCTTAGAATTGACACCATGAATGAACAGAAAACATCTTTAAGGTGACTTCTGAAGTCAAGAAACGTCTGTGTGTGTGTGTGTGTGTATTTGTTTTATCAGCTTTATAAATGGAAAAACTGGACAGAACTAGTGTGAGCCTTTTGGAGTACTTATGCATTTTGGGTCAAGGATCAGGCAAGAAAAAAATACATATATATAGAAACACCGTGACACAACATGAAAACCAGATCCAGCTATCATTACACACTAACGAGTTTGACCTGCTTCTTACTGTAGTCGGGTTCCACCTACCACCCACAACCCCCACCCCCCACCATAACATGTAACACACTGAGCAGACTCTAATAGGACCAGAGTTCAGGTCACAAAATGGAGTGAATCACAATAAACCATCATCTTTAGTCCTGTGTAATAGTCTATGGTTCACGTCCATGTCAATACAAAAAAATACGAGGGCCATTATATTTCTTCCTAATCTGTGTTACATTAGTAAACTTAGTAAAGTCATAAAGAAATGTCCATATGATGAAGTCATACAGTAACATTACTGTAAAGCCCTTTCAAAAGAAATATACAATACCATTATGAATGCATTCTTATCTGTTACTTTTGATTTCAATATAAAACAAAATGAAGGCCAATATATTTTTTTGCTAATCTCTGTTACAATATGATTAAGTTTAGCCCAGCTCCCCATTAAATCAACTCTATTGTTCTAGAACCCACAGATTCCCAGGGGTCAATGCGCCATTTTCAACATTATTAGTCAATTATTTGTTTATTTTCACAGTGAACTGGCGTGATCAAAATAATAGGTACAAATAAATGATGAATGATTATCAGTGAAATGAAAAAAAAAAGTAGTTTTTCTCATTTCAATGATGATTGGCTGTGACTCATAATGTGTGACCATTCAGATCCCAGAGTGGAAGCAGCTGCATCAAAACCCAAGTAGCACATACTTACCATCATGTATTATAAATTTTAAAAATACAGATGGTGATGACAGCGGAAATAAAAAACTTTCAGATATCAGATATTGTAATTTCTGATTTTTAAAAAAAATGAAAACACCATGGCCCGGTCCAGAGTGGACGGCCCTGCTGGGTCATATGGCTTTAAGAGACATGAGAGGAATGTGTGACAATGATTCACCTGTTTGTGATTGAGGGTGATTAGGGATTGCCCTAGTGATATGTAACTTAGCAACATAAACGTGGTGATGAGCATCATCTGAGGGAGAGCTAAACATAGACCTGGAGACGCACAGAGACAGACTTACCACAGCGAGGTGGTGGAGATGTAGTGGACCATCTGAATGAAGGGCAGGGGGTCAGAGGATGCTCCACAGCTGCTGCACACACACTGACACACACACACACACACACACACACACACACACACACACACACACACACAGGTCAGCATCAAAACATTTTCACACAAAAGCCTCTGTGCACATATGAGTAACAGAGCAGCACCTCCTGGTGGTCAAATAACTACTGGAATGACTGGGAATAAAGAGGACACAAAGCACAGACCCCATTATGTTAAAGGAAAATGTATTTTTGCACCTTTTCCTGCATCTTAATATTAAACCCAGAAAATGACTCATTGTGCTATGATGGACCACTGTACACATAAAAATACAACCAACCTATATATCAATGACAGTTTCTATTAAGAATCAATAACAACTTGAATTTGCAAGGTTATACAGTTTTGCCACTATGTTAAGAAGCCACTTTACACAAAGATCCTGGAAAAAGGTGAGATGGCGATCCCACCTTTTGCCACCATTGACCAATTTCCACAGCCAAGCCAAAGGAGTAATAGAGGTGAGACTGGAATTTTACACAGTGCATCTGCATTCCAGAATCAAAGGGATGGGGACAAAGCGCAGCGTATTGTGTGATACATAACTTAAGTGTTGGAAATACCCCGAGCATAGCAGTGTTTGTTCTCAAAACAACAATGGAGTCCTCCAACCAAAGTGACAACAGCTTGTGGAACTCTACATCTCTCCAGTCTGACGTCTGTCTGGTTGTGTTGATATGTTTGTTTATTATACATGGCCTGCGCTCATTTTTAAATCCCCCCAGCACGAGGGTTGCACACATACGTCATAAAAGCATTACACCTTGGTTGCAGAACAGGAGTTGTTCCTTTTACATAGCATTCTGGAATCCATTCCACCTTTATCACAGCTGTGTTACTACCTCCAGAGGCATCACTTTCCAGAAAAAAGGTGATGCATTCCTGGAAGAAGTGCTGTGTAAAAGGGTCCTATGGTCCGGATGCAGGAGATCAAAATCCATATATGATTTACCATCAGTGCTCAATAGTAACCATATTAATATCTTTGACCATTTCCTTGTTATAAGCCATCTAATATAGAAAATTATAAGTAAAGGCAAATTTGATATTAAATATATATATATATATATATATATATATATATATTTATTATTTAAAAAAAATCCAAAATCATAATTTCTCAAAACTGTGAACAAGCTTTATGGACACTGTTCCAAGGAAGATGTATGTAAAACTTTAAATTAATCTGACCAGTAGTTTCTCCAGAGAAGTCAGGGATTCATTTTGAAATGAAAGATAATTGTTAAGTAGATTAAACTAAATTACTGTCCTTTTTGGGTAGTTCAGTCAAACTAAGACAAGCATTACTCTGCCCAGTCTGATCACATTTTATCTGATGAATCAGGTGAATAGTGTTTGAGAAATTGATTGGACAAGTTCAAATGTGCAAAAATGCTAAAATTGGAATTTTGCCATTGAACTTGACACTGAATCTCTTCTGTTATTAAAGAAAATGTGTGTGAAATTTAAAAAGAATGTTGTTTGTGTTGATCCTGGTGTCATTTGTGTCACAATAAGCATCCGTGTGAAAAAAGATTGTCTTTGTATAAATTTGGTGTGGAGATCTCAATGCATTTTTCAGATAATGTAATTACGTAATTGAAAGTACATGTCACAATTTGACCTTGAAAAAGTAGGTCAAGGTGACCTATTTTTAATAGTCTTCTGCTCCATGCCGAGATGTATCAAGGAGCATTATTTTGGTGCGGATATGTTGATGCATTCTTCAGGTAATGTGATTATGTCACTGAATGGACACAGACCTTTTATTCATTGACTATTTGATTTGTTTGGGCTCTAGGTTGTAGACAGAGCTGAGGAAAGTGTGGTCCTTTTTGTCCTCCATGTAACATGTAAATCATTTTCAATAACATGTTGCTTCTCTGTAATAATATTAGGAACAAGAAATCGTCCTTCAGCTTAAAGAAAACTTAGAAGATCTTTGTCCTAGCCATGTTCCTATTTATCTGACAGTCTTCAAAAGTGAAACAATTGTCAGTAAATAATTTTTCAACCAGGAAAGCAGACGGCAACATACACTAAACCCTCAAAACATAAACAGATCGTATTTTGACCAAACTGTTGAACTGAGCTGTTGTCACTGCATGACAGAGCCTTCAGTCAAAGTGGAAAAAGACACCAAACATACAAACGGTGGAACAACAGGCAGTAAACAGGCAGTAAACAGACAGGACATGTGATGGAACCTTTTGGCTGGAGTTGGTCTCACCTGCTCAAACAGCGTCATGGCGAATTTCTGGTGAGGGATGCAGTGTCTGGCTGTACAGATGTCTTCTTTGGTCTCATCTGCGATGTGAAAGTGAATCCTCATCAGGATGTTTTCCTACACAAACACAATACAGATGTGAAATGTGAGTGATGTGAACAAAGTTTTAAAACTTTCAAATAAAGAATGCAGCAAATTTAAAATGTACTTTGACCCGCATTACATTGTGGTTAATATAAATACATTGTTTTGTTTAACTTCATCAATAAACTTTGTTCTTAATCTAATCTAATAACTATTGATCATCTCCAAGTTAGTTTAGTCAAATACACTGTCTGGTTAGTTATTAACGATAATATTTTTTCCAGTCATAGATGCATTCATTTTTGATTATTGATGATGGAGAATCAGACGACTGCATCAAGTCTTCATCTCATCCCAAATTAGTCTGGATTTTATCGAGGCTAATCCATGTGTGAAAATGATGTCTCATTCCCTCTGAACCATTCTGTTACAAGCCTGATGATCCTGATCAGTCCTGTCAGTCCAATCTTTTTGACATTAGACACATGAGAGGATGTTTACTGCATCAGTTAGTTAAATAAGTTGTTCCAGCTGAAACATTATTAACCAGTGCTTACAGATGGAAAGATGTGAACTTTTTGCTGAGTTAAAGCCAGTGAATGTTTCTTGTAATCTAAACCAAAGGTGGTGTAGTGAAATATTTCAAATGCAAATATGTGTGGGCAGTGTAACAATATTTTCATGGGGACCCCTAAACCCCACAATCAAACAATCTTCTCACCACTCTATCACACAACCTGACAAAATGCTGGCAAAAAACAGAAGAAAATAATGTGGAGGGGATAAAACACACAGTTCTTCACAATTTTTTTTCTGCTCAAGGTTCAAAAGATAAATATTCTGTTTCCTCAAAATGTAAATGTACTAGATCAGCGGTGACAAACATGTGGCACAGGGACCAAATCCGGCCCGCCAAAGGGTCCAGTCTGGCCCTTGTGATAACTTTGTGAAATGCTAAAATTAAACTTAAAGATATTAACAATTATTTTAGTTCGCAGGCCATATACAGACCAATTCAATTTCAAGTGGGTCAAATTGGTAAAATACTACCATAACATTTAATAAATAACCACAACTCTGTAAACATTTTCATGTATTTACAACAAAACGAAGTATAATTTGGCAAAACGTGAATAATCTGAAGAAATATGAACCTGCAATGTCTTAAGAGAAATGCAATTTTAACAGTATTATTATCTGTTATTGAATGTTTTGTGTATTTGTAGATCCACTGTGATCTGTACGTTATAATAAACTCCTGTAGATAATAAACTGAAGCATAATATTGTTAAAATAACACTTATTTTTTTCAGTTGGTCCATATTATTTATATTGTTTGAAAGCATAATTTGTAGATGTAAACATTTTCATAATGTAATTTTACTTTACACTAACATGGTTTTTACTGTGGCCCGGTTAACGTTCCCTTCGGACAACCCCCCCTTGCCATGACAGACCCTTCTGCACAGACTCCCATCACATGGACTGGAGTTCAGTGGATCCGGACACACAATAAAAATACCATCATGTTCAGTCCTGTGTAAAAGTCTTATGCTGCCATGACTGACTGTTCTGCACAGACTCAGATCACACAAACCAGACTTCAGCTGATCCCGACACAGGAAGGCAGTGAGTCGCAATAAACCATCATGTTCAGTCCTGTGTGAAAGTGTAGATCATGAGCTCTGTGGCAACCTGCTATGCAGGACTGGGAACCATTCCAACAACCCACTATAACATACTGGAGGGCGAGGAAAGGCGGGACCTAGTTCAATGAGAAATGAGGGCCGGAGTTGAGGAGCAGCGTGTAATCCAGACAGTGGGACTGAGACAACAGAGTGCATGGACCAGATGGGAAGGAGCCATGGACAGGAAAATCACATGACCTGAATTGTGGGGGGTGGAACCCTACCGCATCAAATTCTTCAATTAGTTGGTCTATGATGTCCTGCCCAGCCCATCGAACTTATGCTGTTGGGGCAAAGTTGAAACGCTTTGCAGGGAAATCACTCTGCAAAGCTTAAAGCCTCCTGGACATCACAGGAGCTTGAAAAAAAGAGCCATCAGAGTAGCTTCTGAGGCTGCAGAGAGACCCTCACGATGGCTGTGGATGAGGCGGGACAAGGAATAGGCAAGTGCTTCTGGACACTGGCCGGGAACTGATCACTCCTGGTTGGGTTGCCTGGGTGAGGGGGTCTGAAGTTGAAAGGCCCAATATTCCACATGACCCCAGGTACTATCACTGATGATGTGTCCAAGAAACGGCACTACAAGATGTATGCAACAACCTATGGTCCACATCGATATCAAGACAAAACAAAATGAGGGTCATCATATTTTTTCCTAATCTGTGTATTACAACGGTAAGTTCAGCTCAGCTCCTGATTTTATCAGCTCTACTGCTTCTATAACCTGGATGGATTACCACGGGTCAACACGCTAGTAACATCTTAAAAAAAAAAAAGAATTAAATTAATAATTATGTTGGGTATTTTAGCCTATTTGGACTTTGTGATCCAACACCATAAATGAGAGGGTGCAGGGAGAACCTTTAACAAGTGACCTCAAGTGTGTGTGTGTGTGTGTGTGAGACGTACGAAGCACTCAGCAGCATCATCCATGATGCCGAGCTGAAACCTCTGTTCATCCTGAAAGGTTTTGGCAAGGGCACTGCGAAGAGCATCAGACGGCAAGACTTTCTCACTGCTGTACTGAAACTGAGCGAAGATATTCTGAAGAAGACAAAAGTAGTGAGGTGAAAAATGGGATGAATGTATAGTCTGGCCTTTGGTATCAGTGTGAATGAGGTTTTACCTTCAGAGCACAAAAGATGCACGAGTCCTCCATGCACTTGTGAGTGCTCAGCTGACGGAAACTGCGACGAAAGATATCCAGGTGCCAGAGAACCTGAGAACACATAACACTGAATTTAGAAATTAGCATGCATAAAACAAAATCTGTATCATAATACTGGAAGGTCTCAGATTGTTTATGTGTGTGTGTGTGTATGTATCAGCACAATTCTGAAAAATTGAGCAGTTTTTACCAGGACAAATTGGTACCTACATTTGAGGAATAGTCCCATCTCTAAATTATGGATATAATAATAATAATAATAATAATAATTCTTATCATTATTATTATTATTTGAAAGAACTGATATTTTCAGACATATTAGTCATTTAGGAAAACAATTTCCTTATAGTCACAGAAGTGCAGTACCACGGTGCATGATGGGAAATGGAGTTAAAAACAAGAATGCCCCATTTACTAGCAACAGTCCCGACGTATCGGGGCCGGTTCGGGGGGGGGGGGGGGTGCACCGGCATATAAAAATATTAACTGTCATTCATACTTTAAAGAATTACTTAGCAAACAATTTTTAAGGCAGTAAATATATATAACATCTTTTACCAAAAGTATTACATAATCATTTCAAAAGCAGACATTCATTTTTATAGTTTCACAAAATCAGGAATGCTCTTCAAGACAGCCACACATAAAACTGGACGTGTGAATAAACCTCAACACCGTACTGATTTTACCACAATAATACACCTCAATAATACAGTGACATTTTAGTAAGGGTGTATGGTGACTGCAGTTGTTTCCAGAAAACATCACCTGTGCCATTTCTGAGAAGTAATTTTAAACATAATGAGACTGAGATGAGTAGATATCTTATGGAAATGTTGTAGAGCCATGAATGAATGTAATAGAATGATTTTACGAAGAGGTCAAAAGAAGAAACTGCAGACACAACATGGGTGAAGAGAAAAGAGTAAAACATGGTGATGCCACTGTTTTCCTACCCATGGCATTGACAAAAGCAGAGTGTAGACACTAAATAATCTACCTCTCTCCTCCTCTCGTCTCAGTCAGATGCCACCGCGTCTTCTCTTCTTGCTTATGTTGCATCAAATCCAAATCCCCCGATTTGTATAATGTTATGAATTATATTAAAATTCTGAAGCAGCAGCGGCCTGCCACCTGCCCATCAATTTAAGGCTCTGACCTTTGAGCCTTTTCAGGGATAGGCTCTCAAATGCATTTCAGGCCAATTCAGTCCCTTATTCCACTACTCAGATGTTGAAGAGCTCTGGTCAGAGAACACTGGTGAAATCCCCAACTCGCTTTCAAATTTCCTGAAAAATCCCAGTGGACTTCAGAGGGCCGCTGTGCACCGACTGCACCATCAGCTCAAAACGAAGGGTTACATCAGTTAGTCAACAGCAAATCACACGGCAGCAAAGACCCTCAGTGAGCCAATCACAGTGTAGCTTTCATGACCTGATGTGAAGATGTGAGCACGTCAAAGTATGTTCATCTGCTGCAGGACACCATCTGGACTCATGACCCAGAGTGTGTGTGTGAGAGAGATGGAGTGTATAAAAAGTAAGGCTGATGTGTGGAGGCTGGAGGGACAAACAGGTGTTTCATGTATGTTTGACTATGTGTACTCATGACAGCAGATGTACAGTTGTATTAACTGAACACATTGGATGAGGATTTTACATGATGCAGATATGCACTTCAAATCCAACAGAGCAGTAGAGACCGATGTATGGCTCTGACAATTATACACACGACTTCATATCACATATATATGCAGCTAAATGTTCTGTAGTGAAATGATCTTGGACATCTCATGCTCTTCCTCCTCCTCCTCCCCCCTCTCAGACTGTGGGGGTCCAGACTCCTGCTGAGTGCCTGCTGGAACTCAGACACAGAAGAATTTCTTCATCACTGTAGTTATGAGAAGTATTTTTTATTTTTTTTAAACAGAGCTTGAAGCTCAGTGAAGTCACTTTATGGAATGCCGGGTGCTGCCTCCCCCCTCCATGGTGTAAATCTGTTACATCTTTGGACACTGTGAAACATACTGTTTTGTCAGCACTTTGGGTGTGTTTGTTTTCTCCTTCCTGCTCCCCCCCAGGTCCAATATGTTGTTGCAGTACATAGCATGTCAGGCAGGTGAGTTTGTAAGAGCGCTTTGTGTACACATGAACATGGTACCACATTTTCTTCTCCCAACACTTCTGTTGGTTTTAGACCATATTTAGAAAAACTTAGCTGAATAGAGCAAATCAGTCAGGCTGTTAATTCTGCTTTAGATACAAGGTTTTGCCTGTCACTGCGCCATTTAGAAAACTATAAGCTGAAGGACTAAAAAAAAACCAAAAACAATCCCCTGCCACTGCCACAATCTTTCTCAGGAAACAAAGTTCCAAAAAATACAGATAAGGGTGATAAAAAAATAAATAAATTGGATTTTATCACCAGCTTAATAAATAAGAATCAAGGTTCTGTTCACATCTATTTCAGTGTTTTCCCCAAGACACTTGGAGAAAAGTCTAGATTACAATGCATGCAAGTTTGTATAATGACAGGATTTTTTCACTCATAATTTTCAGCTAATATCCACTTCTGCAGAAGGACAAAAAAAAATATCAAAATATAGTGAAAAGCCACTGTATCTGCAATTTAATACAGGCAGCAGCTGCTTCAGTCTCTAAATGTGGAGCTCAGACACAGAGCAAACATAGTGATGGATTATCTCTGCAGGAACTTTAAAGCCCCCATAAGTTGATTTTCCAAAACAAAAAATGAAACTACAAGCTGCCTGGAGGTTCAAAACTAGAGTGAACACCAGGATGACCTGTTAAAAACTGTTCTGATTAATATTGTGGAGTCGTTTGTGGGTGGTGATACAGACAAATGGATGTTTTTCCATGGAAAGTTGCAGCAGCAGAGGGAGAAAGAGGAGGAGGAAGGTGTGGACAGCTGATGAAGACCTCAGCTGCTTGTTAATGCGATATTCTTCTTCGTTTTGTTTCTGTCATATGTCAGTGTTGTTAACCTCACCTCTGCTCAGCTGCCTGCAGCTGCACAATTGTAAGATGTTTCAAACAGTGATGAGTCCAGATGAGCAGAAGAGCCAGGGTGAGGGGGTGAATGAGGTAGGGGGGGTATAGATAGATGAATTTTAATGATCCCAAACTGGGAAAAGACTAGACACACAAAAAATCTAGGCTCTGCAGAAACCATGGTCCAGTTCAACATGTCTGGTGTTTTAAGATGTTGTACTCACTTATTTTTAATTTTTAATTTGTAAAACCCCAGTGACCCCAGCCTAATTATCACAAATCCATCAGTCTTTCCGTGTTAATGCACCTGAATCACTTTCCCTAGTGTTGAACAACTTCAAAAATGACTCCATCAACACAGTCCACTTGTTTACATAAAAACCCAAACATCACTTAGGCCTTTTTGGAAATTTTGTAGGAATGGGAATTCCATGCAGCAGTAATTTCACTGTCCCTTCATGAGTACTGAACCCAAATGTCACCTTTACCTCCATCCACAGATTATACTCAATTATACTCATGATTTAAAATTAACCCTGGTGGACTGTATAATTTTTTATGCTTTATTTTTAACAGATTTTCTTTTTTTTTTTTGTTATAACAAAACAAAAATGTAATAACATAAAAAGCAACCAATGTCAAACATCAACAAGCACAGACTGGACAGTATCAAAAGTTAAAATACAACGATGAAAAAGTGTGTCAACAAGTCACAGTATTATCCAGTCCTGTTAAGGGAGTGGAGTTAGCTTGGGTATTGACTTATTTCAGTCCATGTCAAATCATTCAGATATATTGGACTGTATAATTTTATGCTGTAGCGATCTGGCTTGTTTTCTTGTTTCTAGAAACAGCTTTCACTTGGTCACCATTCCCACAATGCACTTGTGGCAAAATTTCTAAAAAAAATAAAAATAAAAAATAATTTAAAAAAAGGCCCAAGTGACGTTTTGGTTTGTTATGTAAACCAGTAGAATGTGTTTATAATAGAGTTATCTAAAGTTATTTACTGTGTGGGAAGATACAGATATAGATACAGACATGTCTTTTTCACATTTTACTATTTTCTTTGCATATTCAAATAATTATTTAATCAAATCAAAGAAAATAATCAATAGAATAATCAGTTACAAAAATATTTGATAGCTGCAGCTTTACATCTAATGATTACGATGCTAGACCAAATTCAAGGGAAGGACTTCATTTCAGTTGATGTGAGTGTGGAACTCCATATTTAAAAAGCCTAAACACACTTCTGATTTACCTGTGAATGCATGTATGTTGTGACCTCTGACCTCTGCCTGTGTATTGTTTATCAAGCAGGACTTGCGTCTGTAAGTGTGTGTGCATCGGAATTGCAGTTAAAGCATTTAATGAGTGTTTAGCGTTGAGGCCACTCTGTAATTTGAGTGGCCCCGCCCACTCGGGTTAATGAGTCAGCCACCGGTAATTACATCTCTCACCCCCCACAAAGCACTCTCCTGTCAATGTTAAAGGGCCTGGCCACCCTCACGAGAGCTCATGAGGCCTAAATGAGTGTGATTACAGGCTCTGACTCAGAAGCTTGTTATGTGTGGAGGTGGAGTCGTCTGGAAGGCTGGCTGGCTCAAAGGCACTGCGGTAGACCTGCAGGGTTAAAGGCTTTAAAAGGCTTCAGGCTGCTGGGAAACACCTTTCTGACGCAACTGCTCATTCTGATTAAAGTTCTAGTCAAGTTGGAAGACTGAAGACAACTACTCTGCAGTGAACAATCAATTCAGTTTCCTTCATTTTTATGTCCAATAAGTTCTTTGAAGAACAGTTCTGTATAGACAACGTGTACACAGCCATTGTGGCCCATTAGTGTTTGGATTGACATTTTGAAAGCATAAATGTAATGTGTGTGTACATGAAAACCCCCTTCCATCAGTCCACACCAAAGTTTTTGCATATAGTCAGACGGATGTACCCCCACCCCCGACCTCAATCTAGCCTTCAGTACATAACTCTATAAGTAATGACAGACCTGTTTAGGGCTGGGTATCATGGCCAATTTCCTTAATCGATTCCATTTTGATTCATTAGGTTCTGTAGTGATTAATCACATTTCAATCTGATCCAACATGGATTTGATTCAGTATGAATTGGTTGGTGTCACTAGTGTTTTTTGGCAGCCTGTTTTAATTTTAGTTTTAATCTAGTCTTTGTGCCAAACTCTCATTTCAGTCTTCATTATTTTTAGTTACATTCCGTTTTTTTTAATCTAGTCAAGTTTAAAACTCTGAGCATTTTAGTCATATTTTAGTCAGAATACATGATTATATTTGTCTAGGTTTAGTCAACAAAAACTGATGACATTTTAGTCTTGTTTTAGTCACTGTAAATTGCATTTATTTCACATATATTTTATTTTAGTTTCTTTTTAGTCATGCAATTCTATTTAATCTGGTTTGATTCTGATTTAATCTGGTTAAAATAGTCTTGACAAAACCAACGTTTTGTTTTAGTTAAACCCGTTGCATAAACAGCCTACGTCTTGAGAAGTCTAAAAAAATAAGGG
>JAPSES010092636.1:0-21457 GCA_029822895.1 Maxillicosta whitleyi | reverse complement strand
GTTGAGTTTTACTGTCTTCATACTTCATTAATACACACACACACACACACACATACATATATATATATATATATATATATATAAAACTGTGAGTATGTTTGTATCTATGTGTAAATGTCTATCAGATGTGTCCAGTTCAGACACAGATCCATGTGTGTATTTGAATCACATGATGGATGTTTTTATCAGTGAAATGAGTGGCTCTGTCAACCACAATTTAAAGGAACCAGCAATAGGAATAGGATTACTAAGTTCTCATATCAGTACTCTGGACCAGGAAGTACTTGCATGGAAGTACTGGTGTCCCTTTAGCCACTTCCCCCTGGGGGAGGGGCTACTGTTTCAGTTGTAGCCATCTGCAGTTCAATGTCAACGGTGTCCAAGCTGACTGATGGACCCCCCCCCCATGTGCCCCCACCCAACTGTATCATAACAGACTGGAACCACGTCCATAAATGGACGTCCATCAGTCCTGTTCATGTCCAATCTGTCCGTCTGTAGTAGGTCTGTCCTCCTGTGGTTCTGCTCAGGTTTGTCTTTGACAGAAGGACGGTCTGAGGACGGGGACGAACAGAACATGAACTTCATCTATTTATCCTGCGAAAAGCGGGATATTGCAATCACCTCTGTGTGTTTGTTTGTTAGCAGAATTAAGCAAAAACTATTCATCGGATTTTGATTAAATTTAGTGAGCAGAGAGATAATGTCCACAGGAAGAACTCATTTAAATTTTGGGAGTGATCCAGATTCAAATCCGGATCTCAGACCCGGATCAGAGTTCATGTGGATCAATGGCCGGGTTACAATCCAGGATAATGGAGGGTCCCAGGACTAAGTGGCTTTCGCGGGATCTGCACTCTCTGAGTGCCATTCTAGTTTGACCTTTTATTTGTCTGCTGTTTTCATTTGACCTTTTATTTGTCTGTTGAACCTGTGAAGCCCTGGGAGGAAACCTGGGTCTGACAGAACTGAACAGATAAAACTGAAGTGACATGGAAGTACTGGTACTGGTACTGGTCTGTGGGATCAGTGCATCCCTAATGATAATTAATGTAAAGTTATGTTCTGCCTGAAAAAATGTGTCAAATAATTGTCAAAAAGAACATTTTCTGACCCTGAAATGACAAAATCTGTTCTAGTGTTAGTCCTTTAAGGTTTCCAGTCCACCTGGGTTCTACAGATGGTCTTTGGTCTGAATATGTTCATCTGGACCTGAAGTGGATCCAGGGTTCATTTTGTGACTGTGGTCATGTGTTGCAGGTTGGCTGAAGACCTTTGACCTTTACTATCAGGACCAGACCAGACACATCCTGAACAACATGGTGATGAAACTGAGCGAAGACAGCAGGTCTGTTCAGGATCAGAAGCACACATACCTTTACCTCCACACGGACCTTTACCTCCACATAGACGGACCTTTACCTCCACACGGACCTTTACCTCCGCATGGACCTTTACCTCCACACAGACAGACCTTTACCTCCACATGGACCTTTACCTCCACACGGACCTTTACCTCCACACGAACCTTTACCTCCACACAGACCTTTACATTCACATGTTCACATACTAGAACCTTGAATATCTACATGATCAGTGAATTAAATGGAAAACACAGGATTTACATTGAAAATAGGCAAAATATATGAGGATCATATTATAATAAATGGAGTTAAATGACTTAAGAAGTCTTTATGAAAATAGTTCCAGGTTTTTAAGACTTAATTAAGGGTTAATTAACCTACTTTCATAGTTTTTACTGAAGTTGGAGTTATTTACTAATTCAAGAAAGTCATTATTTTAGTCATTTCTTTTTACATTTAACCACAGCAAAAGGAAAATTCTAATCAAAAATGTGACTTTTGTTTTGAAATTTGACAAAATATTTAGTTTTTTCAAAAATACGTAAAATTATGTCTATATCCTTGAATCATGTTGATATTTGGCTTTAAGGGGATACGCCACCCCCAGACCAAATTCAGTGTATCCCCCACATTCCCCAGACTAAATAAGTACTGTGCATTCACTTCGATGATGAATGACGGTGCAATTCACAGCAAAGGGCTTGTCTTGCTCATTTTGTATGGGAACTATTTTTCGGTGTGGAGAAACACAACCGATGCACACCAAGGACCGTCAGTGGGAGCCCCCAGCCCCCACATCTTCAGCAACACAGCGTAGCAGAGTTTGCCGGCGATCAAACTAGACCCGTCTTCAAACTTGTGAGGTGCACAGATTGTGACTGTTTCGTTATTTATAGGGTTTTTTATGAGCAAAAATGGTCAATACATGTATAGGCTACACTGTGTTGGTGAAGACGTGGGGGGTGGGTGCTACCACTGACTGACGGTCCTTGGTGTGCATCGGCTGTGTTTCTCTGCACCAAAAAATAGTTCCCATACAAAATGATCAAGACAAGCCCTTTGCTGTGAATTGTGCCGTCATTCATCATGGAAGTGAATGCACAGTATGAGGAAAGTAATTGTGGACAACATTAAGTACATTATTTCACTTTGGCCCAATTCACTTCTTTGGCGACGTTAGGATGCATGTACTACGTGTTACTACGCGTCGCCAGCCAGTGGTCAGTTGTCATGGATTTGGACATTGGCTGGGTCATCAGGAAAATGTTTCCACACACTTATTTAGTCTGGGGAGTGTGGGAGAGACACTGAATTTGGTCTGGGGGTGGCGTATCCCTTTAATAAATATCACAATATAAACATATTGTAACATATTTTACCAGGTGGAAAAAGTCCCTTTTTCTTTAGTTTTCTGTTTTAATATCATAACCATTGAATTTACTGTGAGTTTTAATGAACATCTACAGGATCAGTGAATTAAATCTAGAAAATATAGGATTTAGAATTTAAAATGCAGCTGATAATAGAATAAATTTAGATAAATGACATTAAAAATCATATAGAAGGTGTGATAAAAGTAGTTAATGGGTTAATGTGACGAGAGCTTTAAGACATGATCAATACTAGAAAAAAAAGAAAATAAATGAATAAATAATATGTGTCTGCAGACTCAGTTTCAGGCTGTTGTCATCAACAGGAGGAAGATGATCTGGGCGGAGATCAGTTATTTCTCCAAGTGGTGGACTGACATCGACGAGCAGAAGAGGGCGCTGGTCAGACGGTGAACGCTTTAGTCCGTGTACTCACCTGTGATGTCACCTGTGATGTCATCTGTAATGTCACCTGTGATGTCATCTGTAATGTCACCTGTGATGTCACCTGTGTGAGCTGGCCTCGGTTTGACCTGCTCTGCTCTCTGATTGGCCAGGCTGCTGAAGGCGGGACAGTTGGAGCTGGTGACGGGCGGCTGGGTCATGGCGGACGAGGCCAACTCCCACTACTTCGCTCTGTTGGATCAGCTGATCGAGGGACACCAGTGGATACAGCGCCACCTGGGTGTGACATCACTTCCTCTACGTATAACATCATGGCGCCACTGTTTTCACATGGATTTGTTTTGTCTCCAGGTGTGAAGCCGAGCAGTGGTTGGGCCATCGACCCTTTTGGCCACTCCTCTTCCATGACGTATCTGTTGAAGGGGGCGGGGATTCAGAACATGGTCATCCAGCGCGTTCACTATGCCGTCAAGAAGCACTTTGCTCACCAACAGACACTAGAGTTTTTATGGCGACAGAACTGGGGTGGGGGAAAAATTCAATACCAATTAGAACATGAAATACAAATGTCATTCTCCTGTGACAGATGCTCTGACACCACCCACTTTCCGTGTTAGACTCCTCCTCCCACAGCGACATCACGTGTCACATGATGCCATTCTACAGCTACGATGTGCCGCACACATGTGGTCCGAACCCTTCAGTGTGTTGTCAGTTTGATTTCCACCGCCTGCCGGGGGGGCGGGTCTTTTGCCCCTGGAGGATCTCACCACAGCCAATCACAAAAGAGAACATACAGGAGCGGTGAGAGGGGCGGAGCTGAGATATTAGCAGTTTCATACAGAATTGTCTGTTTTCTGCTTGATGTTTCTGTCATTGATTCTGTCTCAGAGCTCTTCTTCTATTGGACCAGTACCGTCAGAAGTCCCGCCTCTTCCGAACGTCTGTCCTTCTCGTTCCCCTCGGTGATGACTTCCGATTTGTCGACTCGACCGAATGGGACGCTCAGTTCAGTAACTACCAGAAACTGTTTGACTACTTTGACCAGCATCCGGAGCTCCATGTCAAGGTAAGTGAAGAGGCGGGGCCTGGATGCCTGGGAGGGGGTGGGCCTAACAGTGACCAGCTGTCCTTCATCCACCGCCATCTTCCAGGCGCAGTTCGGTACGTTGGCAGACTACTTTGCGGCGCAGCAGCGGCAGCTCCGTTCAACTGGAGCAAATTTGCCGACAGTTAGCGGCGACTTCTTTACGTATGCCGACCGCGATGACCACTACTGGAGCGGATACTACACCTCTAGACCGTTCTACAAACGCCTGGACCGGACCCTGGAGGCCACGCTCAGGTATCAGCTTTATTTCTCCCTTTATTCATGATGAGACCTTCATCAGTAACATTATTTATTGATGATGTTATTAGAGCGACAGAAATTCTCTTCAGCCTTACATTGGCTGAGATGCGCCGTTACCGTGGTGATGGACGACTAGTTGATGACTTCCCAGCTAAGGAACACTTCACGAGTCTCACAGTGGGGAGGCGGAGCCTAGGACTGTTCCAGCATCATGATGCTGTCACTGGCACAGCCCGCGACCCCGTGGTGATCGACTATGGCACCAGGTGACAATGTCTTGTTAGCATCAGGAGCTGTTAGCCGTTAGCATACCAGAAACATTTAGAAACAGACGCACACTTTATGCTATCATTTTAACCTAGCGTTTGCACTTTAGCGTGTGGTCCAGTAAACCACCGTCAGTTGTAAGGGTTAATGCTAGCATTAGCATTCCAGTGTATTTATACATTTATGATGCTTAGACGACTTGTTCATAAATAAACATTCTTTATTTATATTTTAAATCAGTGTTAGTATATGTCCATATGCTTGTCATACATGTACATTTGCTGCTCTTTAGTATTAGCATGTTTTCTGTTTTTACTGATTTCTCCATGCTCTCAGCTGAAGGATGCCGTTGCCATAGTAACAACCACAGGTACCACCTCATTTAATGTGAGCTGCTAGCATTTAGCATTACCCTCCCATCATTCACTTTACATAAGCATCTAATTATCAGTGTAGGTGTCATTAGCATCTTTAAGCTTCTATAATCATATCAGCATTCTGTTATAAAACAATAAAACTCTGCCATGGGGTAAATAAAATTATAAAAACAAAAAGAAAACATTTTCCCATCATTCAGTTTGCATCTAACATAGCATGTTGTTAGATTAAAGATTTACCACTTTGTTAACTCTAAAGTTTATATTTGTAACATGAAATACAGAAACTAAATAATGATAATAATAAAATATTTTAAACTGTTTTCAGGTTGTTTCATTCCATCCTGAACCTGCGTCAGGTGATGCAGAGCTCTGCCCACTGGCTGCTTCTATTGGACAAGAATCAGTACCACCACGATCAATCAAAACCCTTCCTTGTAACGGTGACCCCAGCGCCTCATGTGAATTTAATGTGACACAACCTGATGCGATGTCACAGTGATGTCAACCTTTGTTTTGTTTTTCTAGGATGATGTCATTTCAGCACATGATGCTCTGCCTCAGAAATCAACGCTGACGCTCAGCAATGAGCCCAGGTGAGGGGTGGGGTCAGGTGAGGTGGAACACAGATTAATGTAAGAATAATCTGTTACTAATTGTCTCGTTATTGATCGTCAGGGTATTGATCGTCTTTAACCCGACTGAGCAGCGCCGCTCCTCAGTCGTCCATCTTGTAGTCGACTCTCCAGACGCTCGAGTCATTGAGGCAGAATCAGGCCGACCAATGGTGGCACAGATCTCTGCTGTTTGGACGGAGCCGAGCCGTGCATCCTCAGACACATTTCAGGTGACGCGTGTTCAATTTAACATGTTGAATGTCTAACAGGCTGTCACATGACCTCCTCCTTAACTCTGCCCACAGCTGTCCTTCATTGCTGAACTTCCTCCTCTGGCTCTCATCGTGTATCATGTGACCAAAGCACAGATTGGCTCCACCCCCCGGGCTCGGTATGTTTTCCTTCGTCGCAGTAAGGTGCCGACTGTCCAGACCGAACACTTTAGTGTGTCCAGACCACAGGGCCCCGAAGCTGACGCCCCCCTGTCACTTAACAACAAGCACATCCAGATATGGAGCTCTGGCCACACTGGGCTACTACAGGTCAGACCTTCAAAATAAAAGACTCATGAAACCCCCAAGGGACATGGATCTAATTACTGATCATTAAAGTATTAATAAGGCCTGGGATTAATACAACACAGTTAAGTCTGTACAGTTCACATTATTGATCATCAATAATACCCATTGATGAGTGTTGCCATTGCAGAAGCTCCGCCTCCAGTCCGGTCTGGTTCGTCAAGTGCAGGTCCAGTTCTTGTGGTATGGAACCAGAACCAGAGTAAATAGGGACAAAAGTGGTGCATACCTGTTCCTGCCAGGAGAGGATGGACCACAGGTGACACCTACACACACACACACACATGAACACACACACGAACACACACCTGAACACACATGAACACACACACGACCACACACATGAACACACACACGAACACACACATGAACACACACACGACCACACACATGAACACACACCTGATAAACACACACAAACACACACCTGATACACACACACCTGAACACACACGTAAACACACCTGAACACACACATGAAGACACACCTGAACACACCTGATACACATGCACAAACACACACCTGAACACACACAAACACACACTTGATACACACACACGAACACACATATGAACACACACGAACACACACCTGAACACACACACGAATACACACTTGATACACACACCTGAACACACACACGAACACACATGAACACACACACGAACACACATGAACACACACACGAACACACACACACCTGAACACACACATGAACAAACACACCTGAACACACACCTGATATACACGCACAAACACACATCTGAACACACACACGGACGGACACACCTGAACACACACATGGACACACAACTGATACACACACCTGAACACACACACGGACGCACACACCTGAACACACACATGGACACACACATGAACACACACACGAACACACACCTGAACACCCACACGACCACACACACCCACACAAACACACACCTGATACACAAACACGACCACACACCTGAACACACACACGAACACACCTGAGCCTCTCTCTCCTCATTCTTAGTGTCTTTTTCCTTCACAGGTCTACTCGTCCTCGGAGCCTCCTCTGATCCGGGTCACCTCTGGTCCAGTTTTCTCTGACATCACTTCCTGTTTCCGACACTTTAAGCACACCATGCGACTGTATCACGTGGATGGTAAGACGTGCTGCTCTCTGATTGGTCACTCTTTCAGTTTGTCAGGCTCCTCTCTCTGGACACAATCCTCAGTGTGCTAATTCTTCTCTCTGCTCCAGGGCATGCTGGGAGATCTCTGGAGATTTCCAACACAGTGGACATCAGGTCGGAGGTCAACCACGAGCTGGTCATGCGTCTTGTCACGGATGTCTCGAATGGCAACCGTTTCTACAGCGACCTGAACAGCTTCCAGGTGTGGACGGACACACTGATCTCATGGATTCATTGGCTTTGGTTGAATCGTCTTTATTGAAGTGATGTTATTATTATTATTATTATTACATTATAATGATAAAAATCAATGCTAAACGTCTGTGGGTGGTTTGTATCTGCAGATGCAGCAGCGTCGGACACTGTCCAAGCTCCCCCTGCAGGCCAACTTCTATCCCATGACCTCAGCCTCATTCCTGCAGGACCACTTGTCTCGACTGACTTTGCTGTCGGCTCAGAGTCAGGCTGTGGCATCTCTGAGGACAGGTGAGTAGATGAGCAGGCGTCACTTGGAGCAGAGCAGCTTTAAATGAAACTCTGACCTTTCACCCTCAGGGGAACTGGAGGTGGTATTGGACCGGCGGCTGCAGCAGGATGATAACCGTGGCCTCGGTCAGGGTGTCACCGACAACAAACTGACAGCCAGCCTCTACAACTTACTGCTGGAAGACAGGAAGGGCGGTGCTCAGGTGAGGGGCGGAGCCTGAAGGGGGACATTGTTACCGATTCGTCTGAGATTCAGTTGAATCAATAATAAACACTGATGACGTGACTTTGGGCTGAACATGTTGAATAGTAAATGAGTTTGCTACTGAAGTTATCTGTGTTGCGTTTGTTTTTCTCTAACAGGAAGTGGGTGGAGCCTCTGTTGAACACCTCTCTCTGCTTGCTCACCTGGCCTCACTCTCTCTCTCCCACCCACTCATCAATATGTTCACTCATAGCGCCAGCCCAATGCTGAAGCTCCGCCCCTACCAGCCCATTAGCTCCTCTCTGCCATGTGACATTCACTTGCTGAACCTGAGGACGCTGGAGGACGAACAGGCGAGCCAAAGCCCCGCCCTCTTCACCATTTGGTCACAGCCATAACGTTTCTACTGTTGATAGTTTAGTTTAAACTGACCAGAGTTTGTGTTTAACAGGAAGCAGGAAGTCCATCACAGGAAGTGGCTCTGCTCCTCCATAGGAAGGGCTTCGACTGTAGCTCCGCCCCAGAGCCGCTCCCACAGTGCACGTGGAGTGTGCACGAGGAGGTAAAAACAATATGCTCACAGTTAAAAACAGTCACTTAAAGATGTCACCAGTTGAATTTTATTATAGATTAAACATTTTATTATAAGTCTTATTTTTTTAAATTTCCTATTATCATTTACACTTGAATATTTCAGTATTTTTTATTTAGTTTTTATTCTCTGTCATTTATTATTAAAGTATTATTGAATTTTCTTTATTATTATTTGTTCTTGTTGTTGTTGTTTATTGTTTGTTTCCAGGTGGATGCTGCCGACCTTCTGGCTCCAATCAGGTTCCGGTCTCTCCATCGTTCAGGTCTAACTTTGCTTCGTGGTGACGACGAGGATCCAGAATCCGCCCGGCAACAGCAGCAGAGACGCATCATCAGCCTGCGCCCAATGGAAATCAGTGCCTTCAGGGCGGAGCTTGACTAAAGTAAAAAAAGTGACCAATCAGAGACAAGACGAGCTGGAAAAATTAATGTCTTACATCATTGCTGTTAAAACTGTGAACGAGGTCAAAGTTCAGCCAAGTATGAACTTTGACCCCACAGGTCAAAGGATCCAAAGCTGATTTATATTTTAATGAAGTGTCATCAATCAATCGCTGCTATGGCAACACGAAAGGACCAAACAAGTTGCTGTCGATGTGTTGAACTGTATGTGAGTGCGTTTCCATGGTGACAGTCGATAATAGACTGCACCTGTTACAGCTCTGTGTGGGATTGTGGGTAATGTGGTGTGTGGACCTGCTGTTTCTCTTCAATGTGAAGTTACATTTTGTACTTTTTTATGTAGAAATGTCTTTATTTTCTGCTTTTCTGACATAATGTAAAATGTTTTTGTATCAAAACTAAAGGTTTTATTTTGGGGAAATTATATGGTTTTAACAGAAAATAAATTATTGTTTGATTTTGTTAGTTTTGTTTGAGTTCAATGAACTAACTGAAATGTACTATTCTGAAAAAGACACAGGTGAATATTGTAGAGAACAAACAATGAAAGAACCGAATGTTTCTCTGTTTAATCCTGATCAGTTCAAACCATGTTCTATTAGGACCATTAATCAGTTACAGTTAGAAGAAGATAAAACCACAAACCAGTCCGACGTGTTTCTACAGGTTTGACTGAGTTAATGGAAAGGTTCATTTAACCAGACGGTGGAGCATCTCAGATCATTAGTGTCAACAGCAGATAAACATAATTAGTTCATGTCTGAATAATCACAAATCACAGTCTTGAATATGGTATTTTTGTAATAATGACTTAAACCCTGCTTTAACATCAGGGTTGGTCCAAATTAAACTAAATAAGTGAATTAACACATTTAGAAATGTATGGTGACATTCCTGGTCTATGAACCATGAAGGGGATGTGATTTTGTTCTAGTTTGTGTTATCTTAAATCTAATTATTTGGACCATAACCTATAAACCACAACACCATGAAGAAATAAACATGAATCAACATCTAAACAGGAAAACAACAGGTTGGTTCACATCAAGTTGTTTAATGAATCATCATCTTCATGTTGACTTATTTCATTTGTCTTTTTGATGTGATGAAAAACTGGAGCTGCCTGGTGACCACAGTGGATATATTATATTAGCTTTTAACATCATTAAATGACCCACAAAATCAAGATTTAATTAGGTTAATGAAGCTGCATAACACAGAAAAAAGAATTACAAGACAGAAAGTTATTACTATTTCTTTTTCTAAGTAGTGAAAACTCATGTAATTTTCAATAATGTGTTGTTGCATGTTAGACGTACTAGTAGTAATAAATTAGTAGTAGTAGTAGTAGTAGTAGTAAAGTAGTAATAATAATATACTAGTTTAATTTATTACAGTAGTATAACATGATATAATATTTATATGTAATTTATTGTAATTCTAAAATTGCAACAGTAAATTGTAAATTAGTGATATAAGTATGTAAGCAATAATAATAGAAAAGTAAATTAACTCTGTAGACACGTTGGTGGATCATACCATGTTCAGTTTCATACTGACCCCTGCTGGTCAAAGACTGTAACTGTCTGATGACCTTTAACCCTGTATGTTTTCATAACCGTAGATAGGTTACATTTATAGAGATCCCGTTAGTTTGGATATCAAGTACAAGCAAATAAAGTAGTAAAAAAAAAAAATAAGAAGAAGACGTCAACGTCATTACGATCGTGCGTCAGATAACAGAGTAGCGGAAGTGACATCAGACGCACTGCGGCTCTGTCCAGTGACCCACGGGATCAGGTCTGGACCACAGGCGACCGGATGAACGCCCAGGTGAGTGTGGAACAGGTGTTGGTTTTAAAGAACTGGATCGAACCGAACCATCTAGAGGATGGAGGATGTCCTGAGGATCAGCTCAGCGATCCGGAACCAAACTGTAATGATCCGTGTCCGTACCGGAGCAGCGCGTGACAAAGCCCGGGCCTTTGTTTGTTTGGTGAAGAGTTTATGCTTAAACGTGATTGGTAAAGTGTAGTTTTCTGTGCCCACGTGACAAGGACTCAGAACTCTTGGTAAATACGCGTGAGGAGTACAAAGTCCACATTACCGTCCCCTGTCTGGCGAAGGGTGAACTTTGACCCCAGAGCCCCGGTTACCTTCCGGAGATTTAGCACGAGCTCAGTGAAACCCATAAAAAAAGAAACAAAGACTTTTACGTCATTGATATAAGTTTGATCCATGAATACATGAAGTTTCAGATGCCTGTTGTAGACCACGCCCCCCGGTCCGCCACAAGTGTGTGTGTTTTATATGTTGCCTTAAGATGTGTGTGTGTGTGTGTGTGTGTTTGTGTGTAGGTGTGTGTGCTGTACTTCGCTCAAAGCGCTGATTTGACAGGAGTCCGGGAGGAGGAGTCTGTTGTTGTGCCAACACCAATCAGCAGCCAGGACCTGTGGACACTGTTACTACAGCGACACCCCAGGTGATGTAGTGGAAACATGACACGTACATGAAGATGAAACAGACTCATGTATGTTCAATCAAA
This sequence comes from Maxillicosta whitleyi, assembly GCA_029822895.1. Classification (NCBI taxonomy): domain Eukaryota; kingdom Metazoa; phylum Chordata; class Actinopteri; order Perciformes; family Neosebastidae; genus Maxillicosta; species Maxillicosta whitleyi. The sequence goes on along the minus strand of JAPSES010092636.1, from coordinate 9,717 downwards.
CAGTCATTAATGGTTCATCAGTGTTTGATCAACATGACCCATAGTCAGGTCAAAGGTCACAGCCTAACTCTTCATATCTGCCTGCTGTTTGTGAGTTTAGCGTTGGTGTCATCTTCTGTCTCATCAGTTTTTTCCCACATTTGTTCATACATTCCTCATCCATGTTTCCGTCTTTCTTTTCGTGTTCAGGCTGTCGGCGCTGCAGCGTCACGTGGTGCTGGCGGTGCATCAACAGTACGTTGACATCGGCGACCAGTTGCTGACTCTGGAGGACGGGGACGAGGTTGCTGTGGTGCCGCCTCTGAGTGGAGGATAAACGCCGGATGGACATGGGGCAGAGAGACTTGTTCAAGCTGAGCCGTGATAGGCTGTCTGTCCAGGAAGTGGTGGACGCCGTCAGCAGCACGTCCTGTGGAGCCCTGTCCCTGTTTATAGGTGAGTATTTTTCCTCCCACCAGTTTAACCTGCTTGGAAAGGATGTAGTGTTGACGTACAGTCTCTAGAATGAATAAACCGGTTCTGATCCATGTGGGGTTCTGTGTGCAGGTACCACCCGTGAGGATGATGTCAACGGCCGGAAGGTGATTGGTCTGGAGTACGAGGCATATGAGGGGATGGTCCACTCAGAGCTCACCAAGCTGAGCGCCGACGTCCGAGCGCGATGGCCCGCCATCGTACACGTCTGTGTCCACCACAGACTGGGGTGAGATTATGACCTCTGACCTCTGTGCTCATCTGGCTGTGTGTTTACACTCACCTCTGACCTCTGACCCCAGGTGGGTGGAGGTGGGCGAGGCCAGCGTCATCATAGCGATCTCATCCCCTCATCGTCGGGACAGCCAAGAGGCCATTCAGTTCTGTGTGACGCAGCTGAAGGCGGCCGTCCCCATCTGGAAGAAGGTGTCAGTACTACGTTACCCATGAGCATCGGCTCAGTACGATTTACATGAATTAAAACTGAGCAGCGACATCATCAGCAGTTGACCATGTGATCTGTCATTAACAGGAAGTGTACAACACACAGGAAAGCAGCTGGAAGGAGAATGCAGAATGTCCCTGGGGTGGAGCTAAGGACTGAGTGGCGGGTCTACAGACTGATACCTTAGCATCAAATGCCAATGTTCAATCAGATTACAGGATTCAAAGTTGAAATCAATAAAGCTGTGTAATTGGAGAAACCTCTGATTGATTGATTTGACTGAAGATGGCTTGGATGTCCGATCACCCCTGTAATCCACGGTTACGGTGTCATGTTTTCCATCAGGCTAGGACGCACCGTGTCACGGTCTCTGGGTGCTGTTAACCGGAGTAGATTGCAAGTACTGATGATGTCAGATCATGTCTGAGTGAGAGGAGAGGGACAGGAAGTCCTGTCCATGAGGAGGGTGTGGTTGATGTTCAGACTAAACCCCGCCCACAAATCTGATGCGTGTGTGAGACTGAAGTGTTTGATGTACGGCTGAAACAGGAAAGAAAACTGAACCAGGACCAAGGCCTGAATAAAAAAAATAAACCAAATGGATCAATCAGTTCCCAGGATCAATGGCTGACAGACGGTTCAATAATCATCCACTGAGGTCTTTCTTTGGTTTGTGACAGAATGTGGATATTAAATCTTTCACTGAGGTTGTTCAGAGACATGAATATCAACTGATTTTTATTTTTACACATGACTAAACCCCTGGTGTGTGATGTCTAATGCTGTTTTTTACTAAAACAAATGTCTGATGAAATCTGGGTGAAGTCACTAAAGTGGCTTGAGCCTTACGTCAACAAACCACTGCAGAGGCACAAGGCATGTTTGTGTTGGATTGAGAAATGTTACTGAATATTTAGTGTTTCTCACTGGTTTATTAATTAGTCATTTAAGATAGCGATAGAAGCTCATGTTTATTGTTAGGTTTCAGTTAAACTAATCACACTTGTTTTGGCAATGTGTCATTTAAGTGCTTTGTAATTACACGTGTTTTTTGTATGTGTTCTTTAGCTCTTACGTTCAATTTAAAGATTTCGTGCCATTATATCTGAAAATCAGTGAGGTGTCATCCTTGGTGTGTGTGGGGGGGATGATTAGTTTATAACTTAATAAATAAAATGTTTGGCTCTGAAAACTTTGAACCCTGCAAAATCTTCTTTGTGTCATGTATGAGATGAAAACTATGATCAAGTGTGTGTGCACATGTTTCAGTAAAGCAACACCTTAAATCCACACTGAACCACGTCTGAAACCAAACAAATACATGGAGTGGCCATTTCATTAGATACACCCACCAAAAGGAGCAGCTATCTGATATTTGCCATTAAATTAAAATAAATGTTTGTAAAACAACAGTAAAATTTCATATTTGTGTTTATTTGAATACATAAAACTAAAACTTACAAATGTTCAAAACTGGAAGGAAATTGAAGGCTTTTATTTTGGACCTGTCCGGAAGTGTCGTCCCCCTCCTCTCCGGTTGGTCAGCTGACCGTCCGCCGGTCTGCTGACTGTCAATCCCTGAACCGAACCTGGACTCAAGTACCGCCGTGCTGAGGCTGCTCTCTGTACGGAACCTCTGAACGGACCCGGAGCGTCGGCCTGACCTCCGACTGGCTCGTCACACTCCCAACTGGCCTGATTTTCCGTCCGTGTACGCTCCTCCTGTCGGTGCTTGGTGTTCTGAGGCCGGTGTGAGGTTGGCCCATAACCCCGGCCCTGCGGAGCAGCATGGCGGTCCTGGACATGGCCATGCAGGGCCTGGCGGTGTTCGGCTTCCTGCTGTTCTCCGTCCTGTGGCTGATGCACCTCATGTCCATCATCTATGTGTGAGTGAGCTAACAGGCTAACGGCTAACAGGCTAACGGCCCGCCGCCTGTGTGTCCGCCTTCATCTCTGTCTCTTGTCAGATTCGAACGTTCGCGGGGGGAGGGTGGGGGGATGGTTCCGGTCCACACCGTTAGATCGAGTCTCCGCTAGTCTCAGGTGGTCTGACGGCCGTTAAGACCGTTGTGTGTGGGGCGTTTTCCTGGTTCATCGTTAGCCCTTTAGCTACGTCAGTCTGTACTTCCGCTAATTTGGGATCCGTCTAATTTCTGGATACATATTTGGGGAAAAAAACCTTTACAAACGCTTTAATCCTACGCGTATAAGTGTGTTTCTGACCCAGACGAAGCTGGACAGGGTTCAGTTTGGTGTTCTGGTCTTAAACCCAACACCGTTCCGTTTCGGATGGTTAGTATCAGCCACTGGTTTCCCGGTTCCGTTTTTGGCCGAATGCCGCTGCTTGGTGTTCATTAAAGGTGTTTCTGTGACCGTTTACTGATGGTTTTAGTTGGTAGACGGAGCTCAGAGCTGGGTTTAGATGATCTGGGTTTGACTGATCGGGGTTTAACTGATCTGAAATAAGGCTGGAATCCCGTTTAGATCAACGTCGGTAAACTCGTGAATATCACATTCTTACTGATAAACACTGGATCGGGTTGAGCTGAGCTTAACCATGATGGTTCCGGTCATTACAGTTATATTATTATTACCACTGTCTTCAAATCAGTGGATTTCAACATTTCTGTGACGAGTGGAAGCTCTGAAATGAAAATGAAATCAGAGTCTATGGGTCAAAGGTCAGCAGGGCTTTGTTTACTGTTCACTGATTCTAAGTATATATAGAGATTTATACAGTGTAAACCTGGTGTAAATCCAGTCTAAACCTGTTCTAAATCCAGTCTAAACCTGGTGTAAATCTAGTCTAAACCTGTTCTAAACCCAGTCTAAAGCCCGTGTTTCTACCGTACCACCACACCATACATTTGATAGATAAAATCATCCCTGTCACATCGTACCCACTGGGTTTGATTTCAGCTTTTGAACTGAATCCATACTGGAATGAACAGATGAACCATAAAAGTGTTACTTCAGTGCAATATTTAATTTTATGATATTATGCATTTCATTTCTGTCAAATGTCCTGTCGGCTCCTATTGTCCAAACTCATCAATATGTTTGTGTCTAATTCAAACCAATACTTGACTCTTTTTAACCATCGACTTAAACCAACGTCTGTGACCAAATAACCTGCTGATGACCTTTGCCCACCATGTCTATCTACAGGCGTCTTCACCTCCATAAGAAAAGGTCAGAGGTCAAAGCCTCGTTCGTTCAGCTGGCAGGAGTGTCGCTGTTGAAGCCTCTAAAGGGCATCGACCCCAATCTCATCTCTAATCTGGAGACCTTCTTCACCCTCGACTACCCCAAGGTACTGTTAACTGCCCCCTGGGGCGCAAGAGGCCAACTTTTAGCTGATATTGGGCTCTTTCTATTGGTCGAGAACACATTAGGGTAGAGGAAGTGGGCGGGGCTTTGAGCAGTAGAATACCATTGGTGAGAGAGACATGGAAGATTTTTCTAACTTTTATCAGTGTTTTAGTGGAGAATTAATGTAAATAATTGTGTATATAATAGTGATAGTGCTGTTTTACAGAGTTCTACTGGTGGGATTTTGTTTTGTTTCACTGTTTTTCTCTATTTTTGTGGTTTTATAGTTCATTAATATTTGTATGTATATATATATATATATATATATATATACGTGTGTGTGTGTAAATCTATATCAGATCTGTCTATAACTGGACACAAAGTGAACACAGACTATCAACTGGATCCAAATGACACCAAAAAACCAAACAGAACCAGAACCACATGGACACAATTATCTAGACCAGTCCAACCCCTGCATGTTTCAGATGTTTCCTCTTCCAACAGCTGATTCAGATGATCAGCCTATCATCCAACTGTGCAGACGACTGAGAAGGACATCAGCTGCAAGAGGAAACATCTGAACCAGGCAAGACCAGGGTTGGACTCCCCTGGGTCTGGGTTCTATCTGGTTTGGACCGGCTCCATATGTTAAAGGGATATGCCACCCCCAGACCAAATTCAGTGTATCCCCCACATTCCTCAGACTAAATAAGTGTGTGGAAGCATTTTCCTAATGACTCAGCCAATGTCCGAATCCATGACAACTGACCACTGTCTGGTGACGCGTAGTAACGTGTAGGACATGCATCTTAACATCGCAAAAGAAGTGAATTGGACCAAAGTGAATTAATGTACTTAATGTTGTCCACAATTATTTTCCTCGTACTGTGCATTCACTTCTATGATGAATGACGGCACAATTCACAGCAAAGGGCTTGTCTTGTTCATTTTGTATGGGAACTATTTTTCGGTGCGGAGAAACACAACCGACACACACCGAGGACTGTCACTCAGTGGGAGCCCCCACCCCCCACGTCTTCAGCAACACAACTGGCCATTCAGGAAACCATCATTACCTGCGTGGCTGTTATTAGGCCTAGTTTGGACCATTTTTGCTCAGTAAAAAATCCTATAAATAACAAAGCAGTCACAATCTGCCCACCTCACAAGTGTGAAGACGTGTCTAGTTTGATCGCCAGCAAAGTCTGCTATGCTGTGTTGCTGAAGACGTGGGGGCTCCCACTGACTGACGGTCCTTGGTGTGCGTCGGCTGTGTTTCTCCACACCAAAAAATAGTTCCCATACAAAATAAACAAGACAAGCCCTTTGCTATGAATTGCACCGTCATTCATCATCGAAGTGAATGCACAGTACGAGGAAAGGAATTGTGGACAACATTAAGTACATTAATTCACTTTGGCCCAATTCACTTCTTTGGCGATGTTAAGATGCATGTCCTACACGTTACTACGCGTCACCAGACAGTGGTCAGTTGTCATGGATTCGGACATTGGCTGGGTCATCAGGAAAATGCTTCCACACACTTACTTAGTCTGGGGAGTGTGGGGGAGACACCGAATTTGGTCTGGGGGGGGTGTATCCCTTTAAGTGTCATGACATAAGTTTTGTTATGATTTGGTAATATATAAATACAATTTAATTGATTTTATTCCATAGTGATGATTTCTTTTGGTGTTTTCCCTTCCGGGGTCACCACAGTGAATCACCTTCGCATGTTGATTTGGCAGATGTTTTTGCGTCGGATGCCCTTCCTGACACAACCAGGCTTGGGACCAGCACAACAGTGGCGTTAATCACTGAGCTACCCAGTCACTATTTTATTCCATACAGGAATGATAATTAATGGACAAATATTGAAAGTTAAGTTGTTCTTGGAAAATGGTGCAAAAGAATTGTAAACAAAACAGTTGTTGTAAAATCAACCTAAATACTGTCCCAGCAGGAGTCCTTTAAAGGTTAATGATGACACAGATGCAGCTCCTCTGACTTCACTGCAGGTGGACTGTTGGTCTGTGTTTAATTGCCTCCTGTTGTTGCCCCGTCCAGGCCTAACTGCTCCTCTGTTACCCCTCACAGTATGAGATCCTGCTCTGTGTCCAGGATCAGGATGATCCGGCTGTCGATGTCTGTAAAAAGCTTCTGGGTAAATACCCGAACGTTGATGCTCGCCTGTTCATCGGTAAGAGAACATGCTTGTGGTCATGTGACTCATCCTCATACTGGACTGGTCTGTCTCTGTATAATTGGCGGCTAACATTAGCTATAACTATGTGGTTCTCAGGTGGAAAAAAAGTGGGGATCAACCCCAAGATCAACAACCTGATGCCGGGCTACGAAGGGGCCAAGTACAGCCTAGTGTGGATCTGCGACAGCGGCATCCGAGGTAAGGCACTGCAAACCAACGCCACTGAAAAGCGGTGACCCTTAACAGCTGTGCTAATGACAACTGTGTTTGTGTGGTAGTGAAACCTGACACCCTGACAGATCTGGCCAATCAGATGACAGAGAAGGTGGGGTTGGTCCATGGTTTGCCATATGTTGCCGATCGGCAGGGCTTTGCTGCCACACTGGAGCAGGTACGGCGTGGTTGGTCTAATGTTAATGAAATGGAAGGGATCCAAAGGATGTTTCAGTTTGTAGTAGCAGCTAATCTGATGTGCTGCAGACTGTTGTCAGTACTAAGACTGTGGTAAACATAGCCTTAATACCTGACTGTGCTGAAAAAGCAGAGGCTAACGTCTACCTGTGTAACGTAGATGCTAACACAGTGTGATTTCTTTCCTTTGCTTTTGTGTGTTCATTACTGCTCAAATGCTTTTATTTCCTCATGGTGGCGTCAATAAAGGCTTATCTTATCTTATGATGCTAAGAGATGTTAACCTTTGTTCAGGTGTACTTTGGGACATCCCACCCTCGCTCCTACATCTCGGCTAATGTCACAGGGATAAAATGCGTGACGGGGATGTCGTGTCTGATGAGGAAGGATGTGCTGGATCAGGCCGGCGGGTTGGTCGCCTTCGCTCAGTACATTGCAGAGGATTATTTCATGGCCAAAGCCATCGCAGACAGGTTAGCATCTGCAGCTGGGGTGGGAAACATGCTGATGTTTGACTAAAACAGTAGTCACGCTGTTGTAAAGGTTTCAGCCCAAATCATTCTCTTTAGGAAAACCCGACCTGGTGATTCTGATTCTAAACTAAACCTGATCCGGTAGTCTTTGTTCTAAACCTGACCCGGCAGTCTTTGTTCTAAATCTGACCTGGTAGTCTTTGTTTTAAACCTGACCCGGTAGTCTTGGTGCTAAACCTGACCCAGTCATTCCAGCTCAGGTTTTTCTCACTATAATCACTTCCTGTTTGTTCTGTCAGAGGGTGGAAGTTCTCCATGGCGACCCAGGTGGCTCTGCAGAACTCGGGCTCATATTCCATTGGCCAGTTCCAGTCCCGTATGATCAGGTGACCGTTAAACGTCTAAAGTTCTGGTTTGAACTGTTGATGAAGGTAGTTTGAGTTCAGTTTGGGTTTGTTCAGGTTTTATTTGGACTTGGCAGATAAAGGTCAGATGTTAGAATGATTGATGCATCTGCTAGAGCCAGAGGTTATTAAAAGTCCATGTTTTAGTTGGGGATGGGGTCTTCTGGTTCATGTTCTGCTGGGTTCTGTTTGTTTGTTTTTTTAATTGGGTTTTGGTTTCTCTGCAGATGGACCAAGTTGAGGATCAACATGCTTCCTGCCACCGTTCTGGAGCCCGTGTCCGAGTGCTTCCTCGCCAGCCTCATCATCGGTTGGGCGGCCCATCACGTGTTCAGGTACGAGGCAGTACCGCCGTCCAGCCTTCACATCTGCCAGCACTGGTACCACTGGTTCTGTATGGTTTACAGAAAAACAGAAGTGAAACCCAGCAGGTGTTAAAGTCAGTAAAATAATATGAAGATGTCAATAGTAAACTTAAAGGGGCCATATTATGCTTTCATATACTTGAGTTAGAATTGTTCTATGGACTATATAAAACATGTTCATGAAGTTCCCTGCTCAAAATCATCCAAAAAAAAAAAAGTTTCTCCAGCTCTGTTTTCCTGTCAGCGCCAGTCATTTTTACAGCACGCTGTTTTGTCCGATGTTCGAAAGAACCGTGAAGTGTTCTGTCTGACCATGCCCCGACCACGCCCCCTCGAGTCAGCAGCCAAACGCTATGGCTGCCCGCAGAACCGTGTTTGATCCTGAATCAGACGCAGAGCAAGAGGAAGAGGACCGACCCAGATGGGCTGTGTACAGACAACAACACAACACCTTTTACACATGCTTGCATAAACTAAATGTTGAACGAATTCTTCTTCTTTTGAGTTTTAGCTGCTAGCTGCTATGGCGCGCGTGGTTGGCAAATCAAACTAATATGTTTGACAATCACGACATCATTTGTGGGCGGAGTTGGCCGCCCTGGACAGGAAGTACACACTCCCTTATTGGATTTCTCCCCCATATTACGTCATATGGGGAGCAAAATCTAAACGGCTCAACCAGAGCTTCTGACAAATTCATTGTAGTAATTCACAGAAACTAAGCAGGTCATTTTTTTCCAGACATGGAGTGTTTATAAGACTAGACGAGACCCAAACAGGAGCAACATTAACTCAAAAAAATATTTTTGCACAATATGGCCCCTTTAATACACAATATTCACAGACACGTGCATGGAAGCATGTCACTGTAGAACAGTATTGAACACTGTAGAACCCTGCAGAACCCTGTTGGACTCTTGTGTGTGTTCCAGGTGGGACATGATGGTGTTCTTCATGTGTCACTGTCTGGCCTGGTTCATCTCTGACTACATCCAACTCACCGGAGTCCAGGTGAGCTCCCATCGGACTTTTCATCAGGGTTCTGGTTGGTTCTGGTAGATGTCAGGATTGGATCTGGTTAGGTGATTATGGTTCTGTTTAGTTCCGCCTGGCTCTATTGTATTGTAGCGACTTCAACAAAAACAAATAGCTGAGAGGCTGAAGACGGGGCTTTCATTTGTCTGAAACTGAAACTATTCTGTCACTGCCAGATTATTTTATAGATGACATGTTTGTTCAGGGGGGGGTCATGTTTACAGGCGTACATCTACAAAATAAAAGCCAATCCAACAGAACAGAACCACTGGTGTGTGTGTGTGTGAGAGAGAGTGTGAGAACAGAACTACTGGTGTGTGTGAATATCAAACAGAACATAATAACATCCTACCTGTATATAAACCCACACTGTTCTAAACTATCATGAATACAACAGAGTCCTGCACCGGGTCAGATGACCCACAGGGCCCACAATGTTTGGGAGTACGGGCACAGGTCAAACTAAAGGAAATGTGGGCAGGAGCAGCTGTGTAGACAGTGTGTTTAAGCACAGAATAGAATAGAATAGAATAGACTTTATTGCCATTTGTACGTGTACATCAAGAACACAGGTACATTGGAATTCTTT
>JAPSES010092616.1:0-21461 GCA_029822895.1 Maxillicosta whitleyi | reverse complement strand
AACTTAGTGAAACCCTTCTTTTTTATGACTTTAGAGATCTTTGCTGTGTGTATGGGAGTGGACGTGTATGGCGTGCGTCTATCATGCACTTTTCAAGCGCGCACTTGTGTTTTCTTCAAGTTTGAGTATTAAGGGTGCGTGTAAAAATATACCAACTTTATCAGTCCGAAAAACACGTAACTTGATCCCCTTCTAAAATAACAAAAAATTATTCTAGCTATTTTTTGACCCATATTCGCAATAACTCAATATATATTATATAAAGTAGGTTCTGACTTGGTAAGTTTTCTTGAATACTGTCTTGTTTTGTTTTACGTTTTTGATCGGATGTGACAAAATACACACGCCCCCTCTGACGATTGAACCGTCCCGTCATACCTCGCGTGGCCAACGGCTCTCTCCACCGAATGTTCCCTCATTGAATTACCGTACTCTGCCTACCCGAGTCGATTTGGTGAAATAATTTGGAGTAAACCTGAGCGGAATAGCTCATTTACCACCTGTTGTCTGTCATACAGTCCCGCGGCCTTCTGTATATCTGACTGCGGTGGCGGGGCGTGCTTTCCTGGGCTCGCTGGCTGGATTTGGTCGGGGAGGCAGGGGGAAGTACGAGGCTGGTCCCGAGTGATGATGGAGCTGGAGTCGGCCAGTAACAGAGGCGAACTGGGAGCTGTGGGGGACTCGCTACAACCGCAGACCCCAAGCAGGCACGAAAAGAGCCTGGGACTGCTCACTACTAAGTTTGTGACTTTACTACAGGAGGCCAAAGACGGGGTGCTGGATCTAAAAGCGGTGAGCATGCAGCTTGCAGTCTTTGTTGTTAGCTAGCACATGTCATTTTGAGCCTGCCTGCTGTCGTTAGGTTACATGGACTTTCGCTAGCCTGCCTGTTAGCCTAGCCTAGCTGTGGAGCAAGCTAATTTGAATGGATGTTATCTCTAAGCTTATATTTTGCCAGTTTTAACACTATATTCTCTCCGAACCTGTACTTATACGAGCCGTCACGGTATGTTCGGGTTTCTCAAAGTGCAGCTAAGTAAGGTTAACAACAGTCAACTTTTGGTCAACTTTTCAGACTCTGCCCCCTGCAGATTCAAAGTTTAGAAAGTGGGTCAGCTTTTGTCGTTCCCGACTGAGCTAACGCTTCTGCATCTTCACACATGAACAATTTTCTGTCTAAATGGCAATGTGGTTGACGTGTATTTACTTGGCTAGTGTGTTAAGTGCCACTTGAAGCATGTCAAATGAACGTGCAGTCAAATGTGCGTTAGCAGTTTGTCCTGCAACACGTTATACATAGGCCAGTAACATCTTTATCAGCTGTTCAGGTGTTGTAATTCAACATCTGACTGTTAGTTTTAGTTAATTTACCCGATGAGCAAATTTCTGTGTTTTTACAGCGAGATAAACCATAGTGTACAAATGTTGTTGTTTAATAAGCTTAAACCTCATTCACCACAAAACGGAACTTGCACCATACAACAAGTAGGCTATATTTTGCAGCAATTGTGATCAGTGTTCTTTAGCCATCCATTCAAACTTCTGTCACATTGTATAGTGACCCAGATGGCGGTATTGACCGGTCATGCATTGATAGTGCAGTTTTTGTTTCACAGCGACCTCAATGACTTGATTGACAGTTCGTTTTTATTGCAGTTGACATATCATTACTATGCTTTCATGTAGACAATACTAGGCCGCAATGTGTGCATTTCTTTCACTTTCATTCTCCCTTTGATCTGTGGTGTACTTTTAATATTAAAACCAATTTGCAATCATCTGAATGCTCTTCTGACAAGTTCAGTATTTTGTCTAGGAAATAAAATAAGCTTTGTACCATTAGCTTTATTAGTTCTTTTATCAAACCTCAGCTGGCTGGTGTCAGAGTTGTGTTTTATATGATACAAAAGTGTTAATGAAACCATCTTAACTGATTTTTAAGCTTGCATAATTGTAATTAATCCATATAATGATCATATAATGAAGTATGGTGTATGTATATTTATTACAGCAAAAGCCCTTTGTCTGACACCTGTGGCTCCCACAACAGCACCTACCAACCATATACACCTTAATCTCTGTTTTGTACAACTGAATAATAGTGTTTGCAATGTGAAGTCCTTTTTAAGCGAGATTTTCATTTAACTCATTGTACCCTTGCATCTTGTCTGTGACAACAGTCTATACAAAAAGCTAAGACTTATCAGCATCAGCCATATGCTTATCAATAGTTTGTTGGACACTACATGGGCACAGTTTTTAGGGTAGGACAGCAGGTTAAATGGTACACTGTCACTTTCACTGTAGTGTTGTTTTCAGCAGTGAAAGGAGATGTTATGTACATGTTTATCTGTGACACGTAGAAGACTGTAACCGCTTTTGTGTTTCTTATGTTTAGGCAGCAGACACCTTGGCTGTGCGACAGAAACGACGTATATATGATATCACCAATGTGCTGGAGGGGATTGGACTGATAGAGAAAAAGTCCAAAAACAGTATCCAGTGGAAGTGAGTCCAGTTTGTTTTTTTTATTGCCCACTTGTGTAAATGTAGTACATCACAATAAAATTTAGGTTTGGTAACAATGATGAGTTTTGGACATTTCTATTTTGTGTGGTTTGATCAGATAATCTATGACACAGAATAAACAAATACAGCACCAGAAGGTCACCATGTGTGGGTAAATTTTCCATGGACAAAGGAAATATTTACACCAAAGTACTTATGTAGTGCAAAAAAAAAAAACCAAACTCTCCTGAGAGTCTGTACTGTCTTGTTTACAGAAATGCTGCTTAAGTTCCTGTTACTGTGTGTGAGAGAGTTTGACATGGAGATATGGCGGTTTTTCTGCACCTCATAAATTTTGAATTTTTTTTTTTTTCCCATGGGCTAAACATGTGATCACCAACTGACAGAAATAAGAATACACTTAGAAATACACCAACAGATTCGTACTAATATGGCCACATATTTTTTAATATAGAAAATCTTTTATGTATATTAAATTTTCTTTTTCATGGTCTGCAGCCGTCACATTGAAAGTAGGAAATTGCTTCTCCGTATTGATATTCTAAGGTTGAAAAGGTTTTTTTCTTCAGCCTTTAGAAGAGGTAGACAGATATATTGGGCTGATTTGTTGATTTATTTATTTTTTTCTCAACATTGGCCATCAGCCTTAATTTTTCTTTGAAAGCCGCTATTTGATCAGCCGTGAAAATGTTATAAGATATTTGATCAGGCGCCTGTGTGTGCAACACTGGAATAAATGTTAAAAGAGTATTATGTATATGTGTATTAATAAGTTAATTTATATTGCTGCATAAAAATCTTAATTATCTGAGTGTTTCAGTTGTATGTTACAGTCAATCTGCTTTAAACTAAAAAATGCCTTAAAAACCAGTCTCAAAAATTGGCTGTAGATATCAGCTAACCAAGTTTTAAAAACCGGCATTGGCCTTAGAAAAAACCCATACCAGTCAAACTCTAACCTTTAGACAGTATGACAATTCTCACAGTATTGTCAAATTATATTGCCTGATATCAAAATGCAATATTTTAATTTTAGTCTTATTGCTCAGGCCTTTGGTGCCATGAAAACATCACATATAAACTAAAGAGATTTAATATTTTACAGAAGTAAATGGCAATTTACTTTGTTCTGTGCATTCATGGCCTCCATTATCATGATTTCTTGTACTAACGTCCATGTGGTATATATATGACACTGAGTAGGAGGTAGGCCTGTAACATGGAACTACACCAATAATTATGTGTCTAGCAGTGCTTGTCTTGTGCATCATTAGAACCACCATGTAACAAACTATAGCGACAGAAAAACATTTAGATAAATCAATCTAAAACCAGATATAAAGAGCAAATGTATCAATTCAAGTAAATTCAGATTCATACAGCACAATGACCTATAGGGCCTGTGTTCTTTAAAAGACATTAAACTATTTTGACTTTTTTTTTTTTTTTTTTTAATACACAGCTATGTCTTTGTTTTTCAGGGGTGTAGGTCCAGGTTGTAACACACGGGAAATAGCCGACAAGTTGATTGATCTGAAGGCAGAGCTTGATGATCTTGCTCTCAGGGAACACGAGCTGGACCAGCAAAGGATCTGGGTCCAACAAAGCATCAAGAATGTCACAGATGACTCCAATAACAGCCCATATCCTTCACATTTTAGTCCATAACAGCTTTTCAGTGATTCATGCCATCATCAGTGCTTTTTCGAGTCAACGCTTTAGTCTGTTTTATTTTCCAAAGGATTAAAAATGGTGCTCTCTAAAATAAAAGTCAAAATATTCCTTTGTCATTTTTAAGAGTAACTGTCATGACCTCACCATAGTCAACACAGTCACAGTTCCTCCAAAGTCTGAATGTCAAACTTGAGAGTACCCCTTTTTATGGGAACCAGGCACTGCCTGTTGGAAAAGCATGAACTTTATGTCAGGATCGGCTTGTGTGGAAACATTTTAGAGTGAGTTGCAATGTGAAAACTTTGCATGAACAGTAGTATTTTTGGCCTGTGCTTTCTTACAAGTGACACAATGACAAGGCGCAGCAGTGAAACTGCTCTCTACACCATCTGGCGCATTACAGAGGATAATCCTGTGCACATAGTTACTCAGAGTTTGCCAATTTGTTGGTTACATAGTTGATTATAAATTTTACAAATTGGTTGAACTCCATGTTTTGGTAAAGTAACTACTATCTAGAATGAAAGTACTTTGGTCATGACATTTCTGTACCATGTAAGATGTATACCAATGATGGTTTTTAAGATGTAGTTTTGTGTTAGGCATAGTTTAGACAAGTAGACCCTTAACGCATTCATACTATGGCATATGTAAAACATGAAGACCTCTGCGGGGCTTTCAAAGGTAATCATTGAAGATATAATTTTTTTTCTCTGTCACATCCATAAAATACCTCAAACCAATTACATCATTACCCGTCTGTATTTTCCGCAGGTGACACACTCCTAGCAATCCGTGCTCCCATTGGCACACAACTAGAGGTGCCCATACCAGAAACTGTAAGTCATGTGCTGGGTTTTTGTACGCTGTGTGATCTGTATACTTCAGATCCACTTTTCTCTAACCTGCTAACATTGGGTATTGGTTTGTGTGTGCAGGTCCTCAATGGGCAGAGGAAATACCAGATTCGTCTCAAGAGTTCATCTGGTCCCATTGAGGTTTTGCTTGTTAATAAGGACTCATCCAGTGCCTCTCCAGTTGTTTTGCCCGTCCCTCCTCCAGATGACGTCCTTCAGAACCTCCCAGCACCAACGCCTAACTCCCAGCCCCCTCCTGCAGCCCCACAGGTCAGCACACACAACATGCAACTAGATTTGTTCATACATTTGTGTTAAATATGGCTTCATTTACAGTATAAAATGTGTCTTTTCATTTATTGAGTCTGTGTATAGCTTTATTAAAAGAGTAAGTTCTATATAAGTGTGATACCCCCTGAAAAGGCGTCAAGGTATTATTTTTTTAAAGAGTGTGCTACATTTACGAGTTGTTGCTGGTGGCATATATTGTAAGTCAGTTTCAAGTAAATAAATCTTAAATGATAGGAGTCTGTAACATATTTTATTGTAGCGATAAAGATATGACAAAATACTTTAGACCTGATTGCAGTTATTCTCTGAACTATGCTGCAGTCATGTGGTTGTGCAGTGCCTGGCTTTCCACAGGTGCTTTCTGATATAACTGTGCTTGTTACTTATGTGGTTTAAAAAATATAGTAGAATCTGTGTTTGTGTCACAAAAAACACACTTTCTGGTTCCACAAGTTACAGACATGAGCTGAATTGTGAACATATTTTGTCATGTGCCCTCTGCTCTTGTCCAACACTTTACATGAGAGTAAACATCAACCCTGTCTACATTTATTTTTCCTTATTTACCTGTTTGTTGTATGTTATCTGTGAGGAGTCCAACATATGCAGACATGTGAGTGTAGTCAATGTGTTGAAAAAGGGCACCTTGAAACGGGGCATATGCCTCTTTCTGCGCAGCAACACCATCTGAGCCGACTGCTGTAGAGATGGCATATGTCATTACTCATAGGAGCAACTGGCCATCAGCTGAGTGCCAGTTCAAATGAGACCAAAACAAAACCAGAGGCAGTTGGGTTTGCTAGGTCTCATTGTAGAAGCAGCATTGCCAGTTCTCCACAGACAGACACATTTACAACAGTCTTGGGGGATGTACTCTCATATCAACCAAACCCTGAGACTCAGTTTAGATTCAAGGTACTTAGTAGTCAACCACAGACCTACACACATGGACAAACATGATGGCACCCTTTTGTTAATGAAAGAAAAACCCCAAATGGTCATAGACATGATTTGAACCTGCCAAAAGTGATAATAAATAAAAAATTCTCTGAAAATTAAAAATGAAAGTCAGGCGTTCCTTTTGAATTGTGGTTCAACAGAATTATTTTAAAAACCAAATTGATGAAACAGGCCTGGACAAGATTGAAAATACTTTGACCATAGGGATATATGCCTTCTAATTAACATCACAGATGTCTACAAACTTGTAATCAGTCAGTCGGCATATTTAAAGGGTGACAAGTAGTCGTGCTGTTTGCTGACATGGTGTGTATTACACTAAAATGGACCAGATGAAGTGAAGGAGAGAGTTGTCTCAGGACGTTATAGACAAGTATGTAAAGGCTATAAGACTATCTCCAAGCAGCTTAATGTTCCTGTGACTACAGTTGCACATATTCAGAAATTTAAGATCCATGGACATGGCCGCAGGAGGAAACTTGATGAAAAATGGAAGAGACGGATAATACGAATGGTAACAAAAGAGCCCAGAACTACTTCTAAAGACATTCAAGGTGAACTCCAAGGTCAGATCGCACCGTCCGACATTGTTTGAGCCAAAGTGCAATTCATGGAAGACGACCAAGGAGGACACCACTGTTGAAAACAAATCATAAAAAAGCCAAAATGCATGTTGACAAGCCACAAAGCTTCTGAGAGAATGTCCTGTGGACAGACGAGACAAAACTGGAACTTTTTGGCAAGCAACATCAGCTTTATGTTCAGACACAAAAATGAAGCATAACAAGAAAAGAACACTGTCCCTACTGTGAACCATGAAGGAGGTTCTGTTATGTTCTGGGGCTGCTTTGCTGCATCTTGCAGAGGGTGTATTAAATCTGCACAGGCTACAATGAAATCTCAAGCCTATCAAGGTATTCTAGAGAGAAATATGCTGCCCAGTGTCAAAAAGCTTGGTCTCAGTCTCAGGCCATGGGACTTACAACAGGATAATGACCCAAAACACACAGGTAAAAACACCAAGAATGGCTAAGAGGAAAACATTGGACTATTCTAAAGTGACCTTTTATGAACCCTGATTCTAAATCCTATTGAACATCTGTGGAAGGAGCTGAAATGTGCCATCTGGAGAAGGCACCCTTCAAACCTGAGATTACTGGGGCAGTTTGTTCATGAGTGGGCCAAAATACCTGCTGAGAGGTGCAGAAGTGTCATTGACAGTTTCAGAAATCACTTGATTGCAGTGATTGCCTCAAAAGGTTGTGCAACAACATATTGAATTAAGGGTACCACCATTTTTGTCCAGGCCTGTTTCATCAATTTGGTTTTTAAAAGAATTCTGTTGAACCACAATTCAAAAGCAGTGTCTGATTTTCATTAGTTAATTTTCATAGATTTTTTTTTTTATATATATATATATAGCTTTTGTCAGGTTCAAGTCATGTCTGTGACCATTGTGGGTTTTTCTTTCATTAACAGTGTAGCTGTTCATCTCACAGTAGCAACACCATATGAAACTGCCACGATGTATATGCAGGGTGATTAAATGAAAGTAATGTAGGCTACAGTTATAACAGTGTGGCAGGTTGACCATTAAAATCGGTGGCTTTGTCTAGTTCTATCTCACACAATAATGGTGCAGTGCTATTAATGGTTTCTAAATAGCACAATGTAGCAAACAGTATCCACAACTTTTGCCTAATGAACAACCAAAACATATGTGGAGTCAAGCTGAGCTGGTACCATGTAGTGCACCGTAAGAGATGAAAGAGGGATGAGAGGTTGTCAAAAAGACGCTGGTCCTAAACCAGTGTTATTTCTGAGTGTTTCTCTGCATTTCAGTTAGATTTTTTTGCAGTTTACCTCATTTTTCCTAATATAATGTTGATTGAAGATGAAAAATATTTAGCATGTTTTTTTGGTTCTGTGCACTTTCTCTATTCTTCATGATTCATCTCTTCCATTTCTATTTCTCTACCAATGATCAGGTCCCCAAAGCAGTCACAGCTTCCACAAAACCTGGTCCTGCTACAACGTCAGCTGCTGCAGCAAACCAGCCGGCCTCAGTGACAGGTAGGGAGTAACAACAGTCTGAGTGCTCAAAAATAGTCCTTGTTGCATTGTACTGCCAATGCCAGGTATGATGTACCGTAATACTGTGGTAATATCATCTCAAAGTAATTTTGGTTGTCTCATGTTTGATTTTCAGAAACGATAAACACCACAGCGCTCAGCCCAACAACAGACACACATGCTACAGTTACTCAGCAACTTCAGTCGTCTGCCTTGTTGGATGGATCCTTATCATCTTCTGCCTCTGCAGTATTTGAACCTATTAAGTCAGAGCCATCTCATTGTGAGTTTCACATATCGCTGTTGCTCTCCTGCATGTTGCTGTTGTACTTTAAAGAATGTAAAATCCACTCATATCAATCAAAACCTTAAAATGGCTCGCATACAATTTTACATGTCTTAAAAGTGTATAGTGAATTTACTTTAAATGAAGTTGCATTAAGGTCGGTGTTACTATTAAGTGTATATGTGGCTATTTTTTTTTTAACCAATTATCAATCAGTCCATTTATTTTATAGCACTACATAATGACGAAGGTTATGTCATTAGGGCTGCACGATATTGGAAAAAACTGATGTTGTAATTTTTTTTAACCCTGTCATATATACTGCGATTAAAAAAAAAAAAAATACTCAGGAGTATGTAATAGCTGTGTGGTGCTGACGTAAATAGTCAAACTAATTAGTTTAGAAGACATGTTTCAGTATCATAGCTGAAATAATTCTAGATAAGTGACGTTGCTTTTCTTGTTGGCACCAAGTCTTCGTTTTTGGTGATTTTTCTCTTGTTTATTGCTCGTTTTTCTATGTTGTTACCAAAAACTCACTCAATGTGCAGGGGCAATTAAGACCTATTATGATTGGGGAATCGCTGCTTATAGTGTGTGTCAGGTACCCAGGTTGAAATTAGCTGAGAACATGTTGAGTTCATTTGCAGGACCTACAATGTGACTATTGTGCACATGTACAACCACGATTCTCAAACAATATATTGTGCAGCTCTGTATCTCATGACACTTTATAGTTATAGGGGGTTTAAACAAGATGACCCACTTCAGACACCCAACGGAATCCTGTTTTTATTATTATTTTTTTTTTTTATTAATACATTTTTTTTTTCTGTAAAAAAAGGAAAAAATATTGAAGCAATAATGCAAACTGTGCAGCCAAATCAGAATTTGTCAGAGCTCCTGGCATCCAACAGAACCTACTTCTAGCTTAAAAGAATAAAATTTGTTTCAGTTTAGAGTATTTTCACCTGGTATGCATGCATGTAAGTTTAATGTGACTGAATTTGAGAAGCATGATACCTGATCTGAAAGAAAATCCTCAAATTAGGAGCTTTGGGTATAAAGGGCTAGAGTACTATGTTGTGTCATACACACCCTTTATATGAGATCTCCTTTTTTATATATATCCAGTATGAGCATGAAATGGCGTAAAGTACCTTTTGAACCTATTTTCCCAAAAAAAAAAAAAAGAACAGCAGTTTTACATCAGATAACTCAGTTCTCTTTTTTTTTTTCTAGTGCTGGACTTTCCCAAAGAGCTCTCAGAAATGTTTGATCCGACAAAAGGTAAACTCCCACGTACAAACAGTATTTATTTTCCCATTTACTTGTTCATAATACGCTATAGACTACATTTCAAAAACACCCTTTCATTATGTCACAGAGATCATGAGTGGAGACTTGTTGGAGGACTTGATGTCATCAGAAGGTATGTTTACATGAAACAAAGAAACAGATGATCACGTTCAGGGGGAAAATTTTGTACATAAACAAAACCCGATTTGTTTTGTCATGGATCTTTGGACTTATTTCTCATCTCCTCATCTGTTCCACCCACAGTGTTCTCGCCTCTCCTCCGTCTGTCCCCTCCACCCAGCGATCACGACTACATATACAACCTGGATGAAACAGAAGGCCTCTGTGACCTCTTTGACGTCCCCATTCTCAACCTCTGACCTCCAAGATTGCTCTCAGAGAAAGAGACAGTTGTCCAAACATGCTTATCTACCTTCATTTTTTTTTTTCTCCAAGTCCCCGTTCCTTCCCCTCCCACTGAGAGTGAAGGTGCAAAAAGGCCAATGCGATGCGGTCAGTGCTCGGGGATACCTCTGCACTGACACGTTGAGCCAACGTCATTCTGGCAGCAGCTCGATGTACAGCCTCATGGAGTGACACAGGCCAGAACAAAACATTTTTCTCTCTGCTTTTCCAAGGAAACAAATATATTTTTGGATTCTTGAGTATGATAAAGCATTTTGTTTGTGTATCTGCTTTTTCATGTGTATGTTTGAGAGCGAATGTGTGTGCAGGCATACTTGATGCGCGTGTGCCCGTGTGCGCATTTGGGTTTTTGTATCGAGTACTCTGTTATAGAGTCAGAAGTTTAATTTTCCTATCAGGTCAAGAGTCTAGGTAGACTAATGGAGCACAGCCTTTATCACCCGGCAGCTGCTCACGCATGGCTTGTACGAGTCCAAACACAGCTGGTTAAATATGCACTGTCCTCTTGTATATAGAGAATATATATTTTGTATTACCAGCACTCATGGCTGCTGTGTGGTAAATTTTTAATTTCTAATAAGACAGGCCAATAGTTCTTAAATAAAGGAGGGTACAAGTCACAAATTAAAAGCCGGACATATTTTTAATCACACTGTACGTATGAAGTGATTTTTGTTTTTTTGTTTCGTTTTGTTTTTAAATAATTATAATAGGACTTACTAATAGGAATTTGTTTAAATTATACATTTCTCTCCAGCAGTGTTGTACCAACTACAGAGAGAAGATGTTAAAGGGGTGAGCAATTGAATCCAGTTAACTATGTGCTATAACGTAGAGCCAAGGACCAAAAAAAAATTATACAAGGGGGGTGGGAGAGCAGTTAAAAATTCTGATATTTCACAAAATCACTTTTATGATTAACGAGGTGGCTGTTCGCAGGTGATCTCTGATGGGTTCAGATGTTGGGTAATACAGAGGCTTGCTTTCGGTTTCATGCATCTAGATTTAAGACTTTACAGGTTTTTATTGGCTGTTATTTCTATAAAAATTATTGTGTGCATCAGAGGAATAGCTTTTTTTTTTTTCCTCCCCTTTCTTCCAAAATGGGCTCAGTGGCGATTGTGTTTAAACTATAATGTATGTGTATGAATACCATTGTACTCCGTTCATTTGTATGTAAAAGGACATGTATGTATTTTTGATGTATTTTTACTGATAAAGTGAATATACGATAGCCACCCAAGTCATGATATGCTCCCAATTTCTGCATGTCTTTGTATATTTGGCACAGATCCCTATTCCTTCCTTTTTAATGTTTTCAGTGTGCTTCTGTTTGCTATAAATGAATACTGCCTATCAACTCTAAAATTAAATTTACCGAACTCTAACCAATTTCTCAGTGTGGTGGATAGGTGAGCTGCAATTCAGGATGAGGTATTAGTAGGAGGATAGTTCAAGTACAAGTGTTGCCATAATTCATCTCTCTATGGTGTCTGTAAATCATATTTTGTCTAATGTCCTCTTACACCCTGGATGACATGTATGTATGTACAGTATGTACTGTGTATATCCCTCTTTACTGCTTGTATAGAATAGCATTTATTTTTTTATACCCGCTAGATATATTATTACAGGGTTGTTGTGACTAATTCGGGGCTACACTTTCTAACTTTCAAGGACTCTATCCACAGAACCTTCTGCTTTATCAACGCATCCTGTTTTGTCAATGCACTTTACATCACTGTGGGCAGATTGGGTGCTACTCATCCACTTCTCGATCAGTAGCCAGTCATTGTGTTTTGGACAGTGTTGTGAATTGTTAGCAGCCAGGGTTCAACTAAAATGGGCTGGATTAATTATATGTGTGTCGGCATGTGAGACTCAAACCAACAGGCTCACTGATGCTAAGATGTAGTTGCAACAAATGAAAGAAATAAACACTTTGGAATAATAAATGTATATAGCCTGCTTTTCTGTTTAATGTGTTGGAGTGGTGTGTGTTGTTAGTTGCCTGTTGCACAGAGCACACCCTTCAGTAATCCCCAGTTACTAATTAGAGAAACATTGAGTTCTTTATGGCACCTAGGAATAGCATAAATCTATATTACTCAAAGATAAAATTCTGAGATTATCTCTAAGATGCTTTTCAAATAGATGGATAAACTGGAGCTTCTATGTAGCTATTTTTATATGTTACTACACCATCATTTT
Source organism: Maxillicosta whitleyi (assembly GCA_029822895.1). Lineage (NCBI taxonomy): Eukaryota > Metazoa > Chordata > Actinopteri > Perciformes > Neosebastidae > Maxillicosta > Maxillicosta whitleyi. Next base: position 8,855 of record JAPSES010092616.1, on the reverse strand, counting down.
TAATGCTTCTCATATTGTTTGTAAAAAGAAAAGCTACAGACAAGTCATGATGTCCAAATAAAAGCAATGAAATCCTAAGAAGCCTACAGTTTTAAAGCTGCAGAAATGCAGAGTCATCAGTTTGACTTCATAATTACTCATTAATCCTTATCTATTGGTTCCCTTACTTCCTGTGAGCTGTCCACTTTCTGTAACAGACAAGAGGAGTAGAAGTGACAGTTGATGACCATCTGAGCAGCAGAACAATATTTATCTGTAGTTATGTACATTTCCGCCACTAGAGCTCACTGGTGTCTGTTTAGTCACTAAAAGCTTTAAGTACCACTTAAAAGTTCTGCAGTGTTAACTTAGGATACAATACGATTTAAAAAAAAAAAAAAAAGACCTGGAGGGAGTAGGAACGGCAGAGGGCGGCGGTGACCAGCTGTACCTGACCCGGAACTTTGGATTAGTCCCTGAACTACTTCTTGGAAACGTAAATCATGCTTACATTTGGCCAAACATAAGCAGTAACAGCACTTCCTCTAATGATATATTTCAAAGTAAAAGCGCACAATTTCTCCTTTAAAAAACACCAAAAAAACAAAATAAAAAGTTACATACGATGAATAACATATTCATCTAGTAGCAGGGTATATTAAGAATAAATAAAATAATCACAGAAGCAGCAGCAGTGGTGTATATTGAATATGGATTTATTTTGAAAGCAATAACCGGAAGTTAGCTTGATTAAAATGGCGACCTTGACGTAAGTTCTCTACTGAACGACTCCAACCAACCCGGAACTTTTAAGTCAACTAAAACTCCTGAAAACTTATAACGGGAAGTTTCTTTTTGTTTTCCGAGTATTTCAGATGTTTCTGTAAGCAGAGTCACTTCTGGGAACTGACTTTATTGCGTGTTTTAGAGGAAATAAATAGTCAACTGCAAATGTTTCTCGCCCCATCTGCTGCAGGACAGTAACTCTCGACTTGTCTTTTCAAACCAGGTAAGACTGAAAAAAAAAAACCTCTGCAGCTGACTCACATTTCTCACACAAATGTGTCGACACTCTTTACTCAAAGCTTTAGCGATACAAGACATACTTTAACCTCGTTACTCAGTGTTAAAGTGTTGTCTGTTTTATTTGTGCTCGTGCTTGCAGTGATTCTTAAAGCTAGCTGCTCACTTTTGCAGCAACACATGCCTGTACTAAAGTAGTTAGCTAGTAAAAAAAAAAAAAGTTTTAAGACTTTAACAATTTATTTCTCCAGTATAGCTGTCAGATTTAGATGTAATTGAAGGCCTAAGTGTTTCATTAGATTGGTTAAGCTGAAATAATATGCATTATTTATGTTTTAAATCCATGAAGTGTCAAAAATGTTATAATTTTCTTGCCCTCATATTAATATTATGTGTATATTTAGGACACAAGGTTTATAATATATGCCAGATGTGCTATAGGGAATTTGTAATACTTCATATTCTAGATTTCTAGGTTCAGAGTTTTGCATTTGCTGAAGGAAAAAGTGTAGGAGTGTGTATGTGGTATCCTGTCAGGTTTGGAATTTCAGGCAGCTGAGGATCCCCACCACCACCACCTCTATATCCACCACACACACACTTCAGGGTGGGGAGGGGTGGGGGGTCTTAGGGGGTCTAAGAAAGGCCACAGAACACTAAAGTTGCTGCTGAACAAAAGGTCTGAGTCCTTGTGTGTTTAAGCTTAATGAAGCAAAGTGCTCAGAAAATAGTAGGGAGGGTGTATTAATTATACTTTGTATTTTATGTCATTGAGAAAAAGCAACGTACTGTATTTTAATAACATATTGTCATTATCTGCAATATCAGTTAGCGCGGTTACAACCAATTAGTTCCATCAGAGTAAATGCATTGAAAATGTGTCAGGGGACATAATATGTGATGCATGCAACTTTTTTTAATACAAAATTTTATTTAATTGCTGAACAAAATGCCCCCGCAACCACCACCACGACCACGACCACAAAAAAAAATAAATAAAAAAAAAATCAGTTTCATTTTAGATCAGGAGAAGAAGGAGAAGTGGGTCGGGCTAGTAAAATACCGTCATAATAACCTTTAAATAATGACAACTCCAGAATTTTCTTGTTGTTTTAGTGTACAAAAAAAAAAAAAAAAAAAAAAAGTTGTATTAAAATGCTTACGTTTACAAACTATCCTTTCACATAGATTGTGAATATCCTGAACAAGTATGAACAACCTGCCATGTTTAAAGACAATCTTAACAATATTCTGCCTTTTACTAAATGTTTTTTTGCATTTGTAGATCCACTATAATCTCTAAATCTCAACGCATATGTGTAAATGATAAACTGAGGCATAATATTCTTAAGATTACACTTATTTTTACTGCTTTAATTTCAGGTTGTTTATGATATTCATATATTTTTGAAGGATAATTTGTAGATGTAAAACTTTTTCACAATGCAACTGTATTTTTTACACTCAGAAAACATAGACAGACATTTGAAGTTGACACAATTTATTGATTATTATGTTATTAGTTTTACTGGTCTGGCCCACATGAGATCAAATTGAGATGTATGGGGCCCATGAATTAAAATGAGTCTAACACTGCTGAGCTAATTTGTGTGTTTTCACTATAAAAACACAGTGAAAAATAAATACACTGGAGTATAATATAACTAGATATTGCATTAACATATAACTATATTGAGCTTATTTGATTAATTTGATAGTTTTTCATGATGTTAATCAGTCTTACTCTGCTCCTCACCTTTACTTAAGTGTTATTTTTCTGTTTTTTTGTCTTCTTGTGCTGTATGTAAAGCTACTAAAGGCTTGAACTTCCCTCTCGATCAATAAAGTATCTATCTATCTGTCTAAAATGCAGAGATATGCATACACTTGCAGCCTAAGATTCCTCTAACTTATTTCAGGGGGTGTCTCAAACAGGCACAGACAGGTACAGACACTGACTGACAACGTGCTTCACAATCACTGTGCAGACTCAACTGAAAGCTACTTTTCTGTCGCTGTTCTGCTGTGATACTTTTTTAAAAACAAAACCTTAAATACGTTCTGTTGAACCTCAAACACACTCAAGGCTTGTTTGATGATACTGTAAATGTGCAAGAAAGGATTTAGTGGGGTTTTTTTCATCTTGGAAAGAGATATGAACTTGTTTCAAAAGGAAAATTTAACCAGTAAAAGTTTTAACACTATATGTTTTCTCAGTTGCACCTTTTCATTAGGTTATGTTACCAACAGTAATGTCATTAAATACTTCTGATGACTCAAGGGTAAAACAGTTGCTAAGCTTGTTTTTTGTTTTGCAGAACAGGGACTAAGCCAAGGTTCAGAGCACTAGAATTAAGATTATCTGGCACCTTGTTTAATGAAGTGAGAATGTCGGGCATAGTGAGCATTTTGCGGCGTTAACACAGCGAGGCCTGCAGCGTGTACGGACAGGTTGTGATGAACGCAGGCTAGCAGTGCTCTGTCATCAGCCCAGGAGTTTCTGTAGTTTGATCTAATTCTTCTCTAGTGGGTGTGACCCATTGAAAAAGGTAATATGTAGTGGACAGATTCACCTGCAGGAGTTGACATGTCTTTAGTTTACGTAATACAAAAGCATTCTGATACCAAGTGGAATAAAGAGGCAAGAAGCTATGATTGCAATAACTTCATATAGTTATCACATCTCTTGTTCTTCTTCCTTAAGCATTCAGATTTGAGTGAATAAAAAGGACAATTCTCAGCTTACTAATGTATGCAAATGTGTTCGAACATACTTGTTTAGTTTGACATTAAATATAAGCCCCACTCACGTCAAACCAGTGAAGCATAAATAACCACTTCTGTAATTTTATTTGTTACACTAAGCTATTAATTCTTCAGTATCTTAAGTATGATTTGCAATGAACGCTTAATAAATTACCATTATTTTCACAGTAAAAATGTTGCTAGCTAAGTATAATTATCCAACTTGGATGCAACCGCTGTTCCCAACAAAAACCATTTGCTTTCTGTAAGGACAAGTTGGAATGGGTGATATAATGATAATGACTGTTTTTTATTCTACATTTCTTTGGAGAACAGTGCTATTATCATCACATCAACTATCCTTAATTATACTATAATGATCGGCAGTAATTATGCTTATTATGATATTTTATGTTTTTCTTTATTTACCCTGTCGAATAAAAAAAAAGTTTCAGTTTCATTGTTTTAATTTTAATGTTACTCATTTATACTTGGATGTCGGAAGATCTTATGGTTTGAATTGTTCAGTTGAATAGTCATAAAAGCCATATAGCCATAAAAAATAGTTTAAAACCACAAATTACCATCTGGTTTCTTTCGGACTTTCACTGAGGACGAATCAACCTTTCTAATGCAATTTCATTATGATAAATATTGATATCAACTGATAATTTTTTTTTTTCGTAATGATAACATTACTGGCAATATCATCCAGCCCTTGTAAATGAAATTATGTAATGCCACAAAAAAAGATGCAGAAAAAATAGCCGTATTGTTTTGATATATACCAAAAAAAAAAAGATCAAGTGGAGAAATTGGGTGGAAACAGGAGGCACGGTGGCAAAAGAATATCTATGAACAGGTTACACACCTAGATTTAGTCATTCGTGAAGTCTTATCTTAAGCTCAGGCTTCAGTAAAATAGGATTATTCTGTCATTCCCAGTGGGGTTTCACAAACAACACCCTAAGGCACTGTTTGTGTGGAAACAGTTTTTACTGTATACAAGTCACTTCATAAAATGTTGTGTTTAGTGGTGCAGCCAAAGCAATAATTTGAGACATGGACTCAGTTACATATTCATCATTATCCAGCTCAGTTAAACTAGCAGCTTAAAACCCACAAATAATATATATATATATTTTTTTATTTATTTTTATTTTTTTATTGTTGCAGAGTCAGGACATGCCATTAGCTGTAATATTCCCTTGAATTCGCTGACTCATAAGCTGTTTCAGAACAATCTCTTTAAGATTAAAGTTGCAAACTGGCATTATTTGTTGGAGCAAAGTTGACCTCACCAGCACCGATTGTACCACGATTAAGTCTCTTGTGATTTCCTTGGCTTCACTATTCTTTGTGAGGGAAGACACCTCCTCAGGGCCATTGCAGTAAAAAAAAAAACTAAACAAAATGAAAGCGTGTGCTTGTTTTCACAGCAGTGTTGCTTTGAAACAACCAATAAAGTGGAAAGTGGAGAGATGGTATGCGAGTTGTCCGAGAGATCATGCAGAGGGCGTGGGCTATTAATCACACCAAACACAAGCCAGCACCAGCTCAACCTCCTCCTTTCATCATGAGCTCATGAATATATTGGAGAATTTATATCCAGCTGTATTGTTTCCATGTGCTCGCTGGGATTGATGGAGGAAAGGAGGAGCACAAGGAAGGGGGAAGGGGTTGGAAACACAACAGCTTCTTCTGTATCCTCTGGGAATGCTGTCTGAAGGCTGAGGAGGAAGTGTGGATGGTGTGTGTGGGTGTTTTGGGAGTTGTGAAGGACAGAAGAAAAAAGTGAACTATCCGTAGCGTGTGTACAGTTGTCAGTTTGCCCTCTCAGCTTTAGTCAACTCACCATAAACGCATAGTGAAAGAGGAACATGGTGTTCTTCATATTAAAAATGACAGTTGACCATTGTGAGTCATGCTGTCGTTCAGTCTCCCAATTAGTTTGACCCGCAAGTAGGGGCCAGGCGATTTATGGATGTTTTGTATGTATATATTCCTATCTCTGAGTTATTTATTACTTATTTTTTCACCAGCACAATTAAGAAACGCATAGGTAGAAGATTACATATGTACAGTATGTGTACTTGTATGTTATGGGTATGTATAAATGTATGTATGTGTATATGGATGAATGAGAGAGAATAGATATGCAAATATAAAAGAGTAATGTAAAAGGAAGAGGGATGTATATATAATTAATATTTTATGGAGAGGAGTTGGGATTAAGTAAGTTGTTTTTTCTCATCCCTTTTCGGGCATGTAAATGGAACTACTGTGCTGTTCTTCTGTCTTGATTGCAGATGTGCATTATTATTTATGTTTGCTTGTTCACATTTGTTAAATTTCATTGCATGTTCAGCATAAATCACTAAATCAAATCAGATGTATTTATTTATTTATTAGCATATCCAGATTTTCCACCCAGATTCCCCTTTCTTTCATCACACCATCTTGAATAGAAACAAACTCTCTCTAAAACCGTCTTTTTTTTTTTTTTTTCTTCCCCAAAACAGCAAGTGGTGGAGTCCAGAGGTGCCAATATGCCACAGCAGAAGGACATAGTGAAGATAGCCATCCAGATGCCTGGGGCCTATCCCCAGCTCATACAGCTGGATCAGGTATGTTTAACATTCTAGTTCCATTGTATAAGCTTGTAAAATAAGGGTGAAGTAACTCCTGCAATTACAATATTTACAGAGTCTCAGCCAGTGTCTATCGTGGGAATTTCAGAACCGTAGTTTCCCCTGTCAGGCAGCACTTCCTCTCAGGCCTGTCCTTTAACTGGTGTATGTAGAGCAAATGCCTGCAGTGACCCTGAAGCCTTAAAGGGATACTTCAGATTTTTGACAAAAGCAAAAGTAGCATTGACAGCAGGGGATGACTGAACAAGTCAACTGATGCAGCGACCGCACAATGGACTCAAATCGAGCTGTGCTATTTGTAGTTCAGTCAAGAACAGAAGTCAAACTGGTCACCAGCACTTTTTTTTTTTGTCCGGTTGTTCTCAGCTTTAATTTGTCAACTTCAATGTTAGTGCACTTTATAACCGAGCCCGTATTCATTATTCTGACCGCATCTGTGAAAAATTCATTTCCACCACGCCCCCAACCTGCTCCTTTTATTAAAACTAGAAACAAGTGGTGCCAGGCACAACAAACCCTGCCCACCCTCGCATATATTTCACGCATTATAAGTAAACAGGAAGATTTTTAAAATTCATAACAAAATTTAACTTTGACCTACTGTTCCCATAATGTAATGAGATCTATTCTGGGTCACTGGCAGTCTATAAGGTCAATTTGGTATGAATTCAACCAATAGATTTGCTGCTAGAGTGTTAACAAATAAATAAAGAAACAAGCAAACAAACTTGCCTCTGCTTCGGGGGATGGGGTAGTAATTCTTTGTGCATGTGTTCATCTACACTATATTCTATTGCTATAAACCTGAGTCTCAGGGCCTGCAGACATCACCAGATACAAATATTGGTCATTGCATATAAATGACTAAATCTGAACTACAGCAAAATGCATCTTTTTTTTTTTTTTTAGTTCTTTGCTTCCCCAACAGCTAAACATACTTGTTTTAAAGGAGGAAGCAACACCCAGTCTCAAAGCCAACAATACCTCAAAGTCTAATATAAAGTCAGAAAGGTTTATCAGACGTGTGAACCATTGAACCATGACAGCACATTATCACAACATACAGTAAACTGGTTCCAGTTAATTTAGCAACTTAAACATCATTAGGCCTGCAAAATAATTAGTAATGGCTGGTAACATTACGTAGTATTTTAGTGTTGATACGACTTGTGATAAATAAACATACTTTCCTTGCATTTACTCTCAAATTGACACTGACTAATCTAACGGTAGGTGATATTCATTGAGGGCTTCATCTAATTTATTGCATGGTTTGGACATATGGGACGTGCATGTACCCAGGATTCCATCTGTTTGGTCAAATGTTGGCATGCAGAGTGTGAAAACATGGGATATGTAAATGATTTTCCATGAGCTTATGTTAAGAATTCATGTTACAATAAAAAATAAAATGTGTGTTTTGTTACACATGCAGGTTTATTGAGACTTTACACGACATTTGTCTTTTTTTAGGATATATCTGGCATGTGACGCCACATTTAGAGTGGAAGGCTTCTGCTGAATAATGTGAAAACGCATTCGATTTTGGTGGCATTACTGATAAATGTGTTTCAAGAGAGCCAGCTGCACTCTACCATTATCAAAGCTAAAACAGGAAACTGAAAGCAGGTTTGTGAAATGTTTTGGTGATGGTTGTGTGTGCCAACAAAAAGGTGTAAATACATACTTCCTTAACCAGTTTAATTCAAATTCAGATGCTGCAGAATGCCTCCACCACAAGTCTAGTGAAAATAAGAATTGACTGGGGATCCGGTTAAGCGAAAGTGAACATTAACATGAAAAAGTAAATTTGCACACATCATTTGTCAAGTGGGCTCATTATTTAGCTAAAGATCTTTTTTTTTAAGTACTACTTACACAGTGCAGGAGAAGTTCTGAATCTTCTGCTCGGCTGCATTAAATTAACAAAAAGACATGAAAAGACTGTATATTAGTTTGAGAAATTAAAATTCTGAATAATGATACATGAAATGCGCTATACAAATAAACTTGCCTTGCCTTGATGCATACAATGGTAAAAAGTCTTCCAAAGAAATTCCAATATTTTACTCATAAATTTATTTTCAGCATAGTTAAATATAATATCTAAAAGCTTTTGTCCTACTTGATGTCAATTTCATTCGAGAACTGCATGTTTTGAATGGTTTCATAAAGCTTAAAAAATTAATGTCTGTTTCAAATCCACATGTTACCGAGCAGTAATTTGACAGTTTTCACCTAAAAAATTTGTTCTCTCCAAATTTTGTTGTATGTAATGTTAAAGTACTTATAAATACCTACTCAAGTATGTATAATACATGCATATAAGTTACTTTGATTACATGACAGAGACTGTTGAACATGAAATGTGTCCACGTGTTCAAACTCATTTTAGTTCAGGGGCCACATTCAGCCAAATTTGATCTGAAGTGGGCTGCACCAGTAAAATAATAACAT
>JAPSES010092609.1:0-21465 GCA_029822895.1 Maxillicosta whitleyi | reverse complement strand
TTGACCCCAATGTTAATGAAAATTTCAAAGTGATCCAGAATCCAGGAGTTCTTCCGGATCACCCCCAAAAGTTAATCATTTCTTCCTTGTGCCATTGCCAACAAATCCTGGAAATTTCATTAAAATCCGTCCATAACTTTTTGAGTTATGTTGCACACAGTCAGACAGACAAACAAACGCCGGCAAAAACATAACCTCCTTGGCGGAGGTAATGAAGGCAAAATTAATATGGGCAGATTTAACCTACTCCTGGTTGAACTGCACCCCCACACGCTCCAGGCCCATATCACTGGTGCAGGCTTTCCTTCCAACAGTGAGTAGAACCTGTAACCACAGAAACACAACAAAGACAAATATCTTAAGCTATAAAGTTAGCTTTTATATATACAACTCTGAGATTCATAACGGTGACGCACTGTATCAAATTCGTCCTGCTTTGTTTGGCCTTCCTTGGAGACGATGGTCACTGAGAGCCTCCCCCTGGAAGCCTGCTGTGGCACTGCTGCAGAAATGCCTACATTGTACAGAAACATACACTTTTTATTCTTGGGTGTTTTGAAAGGCGCTTTGAAATAAAAGCATTATTATTATTATTATTATTATTACATTTACTAGCTGATTTAACTCACAAAAGCCAAACTTCCACCAGTGACCCAAATCATCTACTGACCTAAAATGTTTAATGTCTGTTGATGCACTAATCCAATTAATACATTTAAAATAATTCAGGTAAAATCCAGATATTCATCTTTTCATGGTCATCAGATATGACCCATTTGGACGATCAGAACTTCCGTAGTGAATGTGAAAACACAGTCATCTTCTACAACATTGATTCACCAGTAAAACCAGTGGAGTTTGAAGAAGCGACTTTTTCAGCAAAATATTTCATTAACTGAGTGAAATCAGTTTTCTCTGTTTTGATAAAAATAACCTTAAACTTTCTTATCTGGCAACGACCTGGTTAAAATATCAGTAGTTTCTTCAAACCCTAAAAGACCCAGAACTACTTTTTTATTCTATATTTAATTCACTGATCATGCAGATGTTCATTAAATCTCAGCGTAAAATTCAGTGGCTGATTTACAAATGTTTCCTATTGTATCTAAATCTACGTCCCAGATTAAAACCAGATTATTCCATGTGTGATTTAGTTTTCATGCTATTAAAGGCTGATGTTGGCAAGTTCACAGGAAGACTGTGACTTTTGTTTCAATTTACAATCTAGCTTGATGGCTCCATAAAACATTCTGGGATCTCTGTGACACTGTGTCTGCTAACTTTCTTCAAATGTCTTCTGTTTATCAGTTAAAATGGTTCTTCTATTTTTCTACAATTTAATTTTTTCATCCAGTCTGATCAGTCCCACCTCTTCAACCTCGTTTCACTTTGGGGTCCTCCTTGTTCTCATGTCATTAAAATGGGGATTTTTACTGGATTTCTTAAAAGCATCATACTGTTTTTTTTTTTTTGTTTTTTTTTTTAATCTGCTTAGTTTCATGCAAATAACTGCTTCCAGTCATTAGTCAAACCTACACATGGACAACTGAAATGATAAATCTGATGGGAGTGGTCTATTCCAGAATGACAATGCCCTGTCCATATGGCATGAACTGGCACTGAATGTGAATGAAAAAGAGGTGAATTATACGCCTCTACAGTCACCAGATCTCAGCTCAGTGAATACATCTGCCAGCTGTTGGACCAATGTGTCAAACATTGTTCTCAAATGATGTTCACAGATCTGGAGAATCAGTGCCAAGCTTTAATGAAGCCGTTTTAATGTTGGACCGGCATCTTTCTGATATACTTTACGTTGGCATTTCCTTTTACTTTGTCATCCATCTGTAACAATCTCCTGGCTCTAGTTATGAGCCAAAAAATTAATTGCAGTTCAAGTGATTAAAGAACTGAAGTGCACTTGGAATATATAACCTTCTAATCATCATGCAAATTAAGCACTTGTGATAATCTTCCTTTGCTGCAAGGTATTTAGTGACTATAATATTCCAAATATAATACACAGAGAGTTGTCATACCTGCAGCTCTGTCCTCAGTGGAAACTTCTTTCTGCTCCACCTAACAGACACAGACATTGGGGAAACCCTTAGATTCTTTGTTGTTGCTGTTATAAATGATCCTACCTCACCCTCCTCTGTCACCTTAGTGAGTGAACAGTTATAAAAGAAGTCAACTCCAGCCACCAACATGTGGTTTTCTATCTTCTGTGCCATTTTCTGATCTAAACCCTCAAGTAGGTCAGGTTGCAGCATGACGGTCACTGGATATCCGAGGCCACAAAGGAAGCCAGCGCACTCCAGCCCCTCTGCAGTCCCACCGACCACCAGTGTCCGACCAGGAGGGTGAAGCAGCGAGAGAAGGTCATCACTAAACACAGGGAAAATTAGAGCGAGCTTAAAATGAAACAACAGCATAACTCATCACTGTGCGATGTTTCGTTCATTGCAGAACACTTCCTCCACCTGCTCAGGCAGTGCTCTTTGTCTCCAGGTATGCCCGGATAGTGAGGCCTGTCTCCTGTTGCAATGACCAGGGACTCTGCTGTCAAAGTCTGCTTCCTTCCATGTATGTCTGTCACCTAATTTGACAGAAAACACAAGATAAAGTTTAGGTTGCTTCTGAATCTTTTCCAGACACTAGTCACGTTTGGCCCATCTAGTCGAGGCTCAGTGTGGTGAAGCCCAGACATTTGGATTGAACCCAAGTCGACTGTACTGCAGTAATTAGCAAAACAGTGTGCATTAAATCCATGTTTATGAACCCAGCGCTGATATAATTTTCTCTTAAGGGAGATTTTAAAATGATTGTGTGGGTAATTCTCTCACCCTGTTCTGAATTTGAGGCTTAACTCTTCAACTAAATTTTGGTTTATAGATCCTCCTGAGGCCTGCATTTTTATCCTCTGTAGGAGACACGAGTTTCACAGCTTTACTTAAAAACATGCTCTCCACTGCAAACTGTATTCTATTAAAACATTTTTTTTTTTAAAGTATCATGCTGGTTCCAATGTTGTGAAAAAAAAAGCCAATATAGTTAGTTATTGGGATCATTTTTTATTAATTACCAAACTAAAGACTAGTGGAAAACTCTATTTTGCAAGTAACAAAAAATACAAATTTTCTCTAATGTTATATGTTGCAGATGCAATTTAGGAACATCTCATCAGTAAAATGGGATAAAATATATCACAGCAAAGACCTTCTACCTGACATATACTGTGATATCATCTCATGGCCAACCTTGATCGTGAGGGTTTTGTCCAAATTACTAATTTACCTCGACTGTGTGAGGCGCTACTATCTCTCCATGAGCTTCAAGGTAAAACACTCCACAGCTCTTTAGCTCCATCTTCAAGTCCACACTGCGAGCCTTCACCTTCTCCTGCACAGCCTCCACCAGGTCACTCCAGCCATGAGACACTAAAGACAAACAACAGAATGTATTACGTACTTAAATGGTCTGTGCTGACATACAGTACTGCGCACAATTCTGAAGCATCCGTTAGCTTTGCTGTTTTTGCAAGGTTGAAATGAACGTAGATGTTTAATTCTCATTTTCTTTACTTCAGATACAACAAGAAAACACAGGGAATATGTGCATAGCCTTAAAAGACATAAAAACTGAACTGACTGACTAAGGCGTGCATATGTACATTCATTAGAATGTTAATGAAACGACATACCTAATGTGTGCATTATTCAATAAATATTTTGGTTGCTTTATAGATATTCAGAACAAAAAAAAATATTGCAATGGCATTTTTCTGACAACTAGAAACCAAAACAAACAACAAAAAAAAAGAATGGGCAGAAGTCAAAAGCTTGTATTTGCTTATCCTGTAGCTGTCCATTTAATTAGCCAGAATACTATCAATGCTAGAGAAATAAACATACATACAGTAAATAACACAAATTAAATATAAACTGTACACTTAAATCATTTTATGTTATAATTCCTAAGTATTTTAAATCAGCAATGTCTATAAAGTTTCAGCTCATGACATTCCACAGTTTGACTCCAAAAACAGAAACGCAACTACTTTACATCTTTAACAGACACATGACTCTCTTTATCTAGACATGAGGACATTTCCTGATGGAAATGTAATCTGGGTACCTGCCTCTGGCTGGATTTGTGGACTTGTAGCTACGTGCAATGTAAAAATAACACAAAGGACTGTTTATAAGTAAAGTGCTGCATGTGTTTGGATGAAAATTATGTTGTTTTACCTTACATTTGTATATATATATATAGATGTTATTTATTACTAAAAATGTTTGCTATAACTGTATAACAGCACAACAGGAAAGAGAAAAAAAAAAAAAAAAGGATCAGCCAAATTATTGACACTGTTTTTCAAATGCTAAATTTACAAATCAGGTAATGTGTAATTTGCAGGAACCATTTTGAAAGGTTAATGTCTTGTGTTACATTTTTCCTACAGATAGACAGACAGACAAAACACAACTCGTGGATAGAGGTGGAAAATTGGGTAACCACCAAAACAAACTGCACAAAAACCACAAAAAGGAGTCAAACCAATAACAGGGTCTTCTAAAAGGAGACTGAAAATGTATCACCCACTGAGTCTATCACAGAGAGATAAAAGAAAAAGATGAGCCTTAAACAATATTTAAAATTGGAGTCAGTGGTCAGGATGGGGTTTGGGAAAATTGAGGTGGGAGGGACAATCTCCTTTTAAAGACATCAACTGACCAATTACAGCCAGGAGAGGAGAAAGATGGCAGATGCACCTGATAACCACTCACGACAGGAAAACAACTGTGAGATCGGTGTCTGAAACAGATGACACTGAAAAGATGGGAATTCACTGAATCCATATATAGACATAATTAAAGCTGCAAGCAGCATTGGTTGGGACCTTGCACTCTGGCCTGGTTCCACCTCCTGTCCATGTATTTTTGGGAGTAAATAAATAAATAAATAAGTGGTGATTAAAACTCATTATTTAGCCAATGAAAGCATAAGTACACAGAACATCAGCCAATAAATTTACTAATAAATATTCTTTCTCTGGTACTCTTTCTTGGTTTAACATTGCACCTAGCCACAAATCCGACAGATTACATTCCCTTCAGGAAATGTGCTAATGTCTAGTTATAATCCCCTTCTCTTAATATAAAAACATTTGCATGCAAACTGGAAGTTTTTGTTGTTAACTCAAAAATGTACTTGCAGTGTTTTTAAATACACAATATCTAGATACTGAATGATAATAGGATGTAAATTACCATCATCTGTGAACCTCCATCCATATTTATTAGAGTCTTGAATGGCTTTTCCCAATAGTGATGCCTGTTGAAGAAACTTTCTGATTGTGTCTTTGTTGAAAGTGGAACCACCAAATTCTGGAGAAAACATTAAAGAAAGACGAGAGCAAAGACAAAATGTGGAGAACAGATAAGAGATAATCACCATAACTCCTCTGACTTTGTGAATTATCCACTCACCCCTCTGAGTGCCTCTAGTAGAAGGAGCTGCAAGGTCAAGGATCAGCACCTTTCTTCTCAACCCTGCTGCTTCCTAAAGGAGCCAGAGTGGAAAAAATAGATTAAATGAGTCAAAAGCATTGGGCAGTAGAGAGAGGTGCAATTAAATATTTAAACGGGTTAAGCATGCGTCCTTCTCGACAATACCAGCTCCTGCCCTCTTCATCTCATTTCCACTTTCCCTCTAGAGCAGCTCACAGATCATCCTATTACCATAAAGCCCATTAATATGATAATTATCTGAGCTGTGCTTTAGCTAAGTGTGCACTCATCGACCAAATTAACAGTAATTATGAGATGAGGCTTTTGGTGTATTCTCTGCTGGGAATAAAGTAAAATAAAAGGCAGAGCTACCTAAACCCACGGAAAGCATTCATACAAATAACAATGCTGTGCTTCAGAAATTAGATATTTAATAGTTTTCCAGCTTTCAAGTGTTTGACAAATAGTTTGTGACAGATTCCACTAATGACTAGGAGGTGAACTAACCTTTGCCACAGCCAGTCCTCCTGATCCCCCTCCAATGACCAATAGGTCGAAGTCGAAGCTCCCCAGGGATGGTCCAGCTGGTGGGTCCATGTTTCACTTCTGCAGACAAGAAGAACTGTTGATCTGGAGGTAACACACACACACACACACACACAGAGAGAGAGAGAGAGAGAGAGAGAGAGAGAGAGAGACTCCCCTGGTGGAGAACTTTGGCCCTTGTGTTCTGTCTGACTGCAGGATGAAACTGGTTTTATGGTAACAACTATGGTCAGTGTATATTTTACACACACACACACACACGCGCGCACACACACACACACACACACACACACACACACACACACACACACACACACACATTCCCAAATTTATCTTATTTCCTGCCACAATGTCCCAAACAGCTATTAAAACGCACAAGTAAAACTATATTTTAACAATAAGAAATAGCATTTGATAGAGACTGTGTTATCTAAATATGTTTTCCATGCTTAATTTTCTAAATGTCTTGAAAACTAACTTGTAAAATTGTTTGTGACACGCACATGAACTTTCTGCAGACTCAAGCAACCCAGAAAAAAAAAACAGGATCCATGCGCACGCCCAGACCCGAGTTGCGGTAACGCTCTTCTGTCGTTTACTTTTATGTTGTGTAAATATTTGACATAAAAGTGAAAATCGGTCACTTGAGGTCCTGAGGCACTGAATGCCACGGAAAAACAGAATGAGCAGATTATGAAAAGTAGCAGAAGGAGGGAGGGTTTGTTGGCAACAAAATATGCGTTCAGGGGCTGACATAAATGTAGTATTTATGAACACCTACAGTTTTACAGCCAAACAACGTGGCGATGTAACATTATATAAATGTCGTAATTTATATGCGTAAATAGGAATCAACAATAATCTTTTAATCATTAACATATGTTATGTCTTACTGTGTATGCTGTTTTGAAAATACATTAATTCTTGCTGTATACCGAAGCATTTCTACTTTGTCTTTACGTCCAGTTTTTATAACATGAAAATACATCAAAATTTCAACACTTACTTAATATTATAAATATGTTTAATATGGTATACGAATCAATTGTAGTGTCTTATTGTTTTGGGGAGTATGTGAGGTCGGAGCTTTTGCCGGGTACGTAAACGCATCTCAACCCCCTATCGGTGGGTCACGGTACTGCCTCCGCGGCTCCGCGCTGGGACTGGTTCTTTCGCAGCCATTTTCTGTCCAACCAAACAGCCGTCTGAGGAAGGTAACCAACCAGGGCTTCATTGCAGGTTTGTGCTTGGCTCCGGCCAATGATTGCTAACCGATTTCTCGTTAGCTCGAATGGAAATGTCCGTCTCTGTCTGATTTTTTATTTGTTGTCTGAATGAATGAGGGCTGCTCATCAGGAAGTATCCTGCGTCTGAAACTTTAAAAATTACTGTTAAACATTTCAGGCCGAGCTCGTCCTGTTGTGCTCCTAGCGACAAAGAACAGGCCAAAGCATCCAGTGCACGCGCGACTTGTAGCGGATTTACAATGAGAATAATTCATCCAAGGGCCACTCTATGTGTGAATAGGTTAACTACAGAAGGTAAACATCCCTCTGGACAGCTTCTCTCAAAATCATTGAGGTCGTCTTATGGCAGTGTGTCCAGCGGTGTCTCATCATTAGCTTGCTAGCGTAATATACCTGCGGCTGACATTTGCTGGTTAGCATGAAGCAGCTGGATACACGTAGGATGTTTAAAGGCTGCAGCTGTCTTAAATATTGTAATAGTATAACTGTTATCAACTAGCCAGTTATATTTTGGCATTTAATAAATAGAGCTATAATAGCACCTACACAATGCAGCTAAATATCCCTGCACCGTGACAAATTGTACAATACCGCTTAGGTGTCGTCCCCCTCAAACAAATGAACAAAGTACATCATGGTGAACTGCGTAAAACAGTAAAACATGGAGGCAGCACATATTGTTAAACGCTGTGTTTTTGCTGTTGTTGGTATAAAGCTAATATCTCAGAATAAAAGAAAGGAAAACGCATTTATGACCCGATTACAGCTTTGGCGCTAGACCAGAGTCGATCCGTGCCAAGTCAGTCTGCTTACGGAGAGGGAGATCAGAGTATGTGATATATTTAAAAAAAAAAAAAACACACACACACATCGAAAGCAGACCGTTATTAATTTATATATATCATTTATTAGATAACGCATTTGCAGCTATATACATATATATGGTTGTTTTTAATTTTCATTCCCCGTAGAACGGAACTAAATGATCAAAACAATCCGAAGTACTTCCGGTATTTTATGTATGACGAACTCATTAAGTGCATCCATACGTCTGTTGAAAATCCTGCCTTGGCTGTCATATGTAGCCTAACTATCCCCATGTCTCTTCAGTTATGCGAGGACATAATGCTTTGTAAGAATACACGTTTTACCAACAATAATTCTGTGCAAATTATCTATTGTTTTTCTTGCACTTTTGTCTGGTTTCTGTGAGTTCGAAGTTTCAGATGCAAATATTACACCCTTGAAACTGCACTGATGGTAGATCAGAGTAGATGTCAAAAATACGAGTTATACTTTCCTAAAATAGTTGCTTATATATTTTTTTTCGGGAAACACTAAAATATATATCCAGAAATTAAGTATATGACCTAGGCAATCATTTTAGTTGGTGATATTGAAAGACATCTGGATGTACTACAGTGACAACTTTAATTAAAATAATACTTTAACAGTTTTTAGATATGCTAAGTAGTGTTTTTGCACCTGATTTACTGCTGTTACTTCAGATGATCTAGATCAGTCTGTCACACTTTCCAAAATGTTAACTTGCATGTGCAACTACACAGGAAATGCTGTCAGTGGTTCTGTTTCTCTTGTGAAGTATCTATATTTTCTCAGACAAAGCATTAACAACTCAAGTCAAGCTTCAGTTGTGGTGTGTATATGTTTCTGCTGCAGATGGACGGAGACAGTTCGACCACCGACGCCTCTCAGTTGGGCATCACCGGAGAGTATGGCCATTATGTTCTCCAGTCTCAGGATGGTGAGCAGCAGCAAAATTAACAAGCGTCAGTGTTTAAGTTTAGGTTTCATCTGCAAAGAAATGATCATGTGTTTGTCTCTTGCAGATGATGCAGATGAGAGCCTGAATGATCATGAAGACGGTGGTGTCAAAGAGAACTACAGGGAGCAAGATATCTATCTGCCCATTGCCAATGTAGCTCGCATCATGAAGAATGCTGTCCCACAGACTGGAAAGGCAAGAGATCTAATGAACTGACTATACATTTTTTATTAACAGTAAATGTGTGTTATTAATCCTGATATAACTTTCCCTCTGTAATGTCTCTGTTTCTTTTCTACAGATTGCAAAAGATGCGAAGGAGTGCGTACAGGAGTGTGTGAGTGAGTTCATTAGCTTCATCACATCAGAAGCCAGTGAGCGCTGCCACCAGGAGAAGAGGAAGACCATCAACGGTGAGGACATCCTGTTCGCCATGTCCACACTGGGCTTCGACATGTATGTGGAGCCACTGAAGCTCTACCTGCAGAAGTTCAGAGAGGTGAGATGTCTGATCAGTATTACACGTGGTCACCTTATGACTGTGGACACCTTTATTCTCCATGTTAGATACGTCATAACACTACAAAACTGAGTCAAATATTTTCTTACTTGTGTATATATTCTTTATTCACCAAGTATAATAAACAAATGGCTCTGTGCTTTAGAAAAGAATACATCTGGATGAAGAAAGGAAACACAATGTAGTGCAAAAAACTGGACAACTATTGATTAAGTAGTTGTGTGATTATATAGTATTTCAATAAAGCCAAACTCGGTCATTCATTTCAGTCAGATCTGTCTTAACATGACAGCTTTTCAGTCATCAAGCAGTTTTCATGTTACCATTTGATTGTGATTTAACTATAGTCTTCTAATTATTAGTAATATTCACAGGTCATAAACAATGACTTCACTATGTTAACACATTTTTACACTAACATCCATCAAACTCACAGAAGAGATTTGATTCATTTTTCTTTTTTTGCTTGAATCAAAAATGGTGAATAGACATTGTTTATTTTGTTCTTAAGTTCTGATATTTTCATTCATTCCATATGCCGTTGTTGCTAATTTTTTCTCTATTTTCTGCTGCGTTGTTTTTCAGGCAATGAAGGGGGAGAAGGGGATACCCGGGGTGGCAGTAGGAGAAAGCCTCGGAGAGGAGCTCACAGATGATAGCTTCAGTAAGTAGATATGGTGATAAGGAATTTAAAGATTTTATCCCTATTTATTGGTCAATTTTTAATTAAAGCTTTAGGTTGTTGTTCATTCTTACTTTTCCCCTAATGATTAGATCAGTCTCATTAACTTTTTTTCCCCCTCCATTTTAGCAAATCCTCTTCCAGCAGGGATAATCACAGCAGATGGACAGTCCCAGAACGTCATGGTGTACACCACCTCATATCAACAGGTAAAAAGGACATGGTTATTTTCACTAGACAGGCTTTTATTTTTATTTATCTAATCCAAACTGTCTGTCTTTCAGATTCCCACTGTACAGCAGATCCAGTTTTCATGACGAGGCCTTATGCTGAGCCTGAACACAGCGCCTACACATTGGGCCCACACTCACCGGATGACCTCTGACCCTAACACAGGAAAAAGGGGCAGACGGACAGGGAGGGAGGGGGTGGCATAGACCCTCATGTACAGAGAAATCACTACCTGTTCAGTAGAAAGTTTAGTTTCTAGTTGTGAGGTACCAAATGTTTTGGTGGACATCCAAACAAGCTGGGAAATTTGAGGCTTTATTTTAAAGGCTAGTCTTATTTCATAATTTAGTGGTCAAAATCTTTCTTGTGCGTGTTAATATGTTTGGTTTTATGCATTTTGTTTATTTCGGGGTAGAGGGTGGTCAGGGGAAGTGTCGTGTTGAAATGTTATTTTTGAACATCTTCTCCGTTGGAATCGAGAGAAGTGTCACCATAGATGCAGTTCTTGTATGCAGCAATGCAGCTCTTTTGTAACTTCACACAATTTACCATGTGCTTTAATATTATCTCAACCCTTTGAATAAAAACTCAAAATGATGTTGTAATCCCAGACATTTCATCTCTCATCTGTTATGTGCATTTTCAGAATACGTTCACTTTTGCAGCTTCCTCCTGTACTCTTCCATGTACGGCTGAACTGTCGTCCACACCTGGAAGCAGAACACACAAACAGTAACAACAGCATTGTAGGACACTCAGCTTTGTTGACCGTGTGGGGTATTCTGCATCGGGGAGGGACTTGCCTTCTGCTGCCGGATAAGTGTGTGAGCGGCTTCTATGTCAGGACTCATCACACGGTCAATGTCGTAGGGTCTGCAGAGACCAGGAAAAGTCAGGACACAACTTTTAGAACTAAAACTAATATGTGATAGTCAGTAAGATGCACTTCCTATCTATGTTGGAATTTATTTACGAGTAAAAGATAGTCATAGGAACATGAGGACTTACTAGAAGAGCAGGGCAAGCAACTTTCTCCAGACAACCAGAAGATTAAAACAATTTCATCTTTTTTTTTTTTCAGTCCAACTTTGCTTTAATGTAATAAAAGTTGCAGTAAGTGTTAACTTAATTTGTTTTTGTGGGACAAACCTTGACATTTATCTACAATAATATGGCTTCATACTGATTTTGTGGCTCCAGTGACTGCTGTTATGATGATTAAAGAAACTCAGAGGACTGGTCTCAGAATGGATGATAAATTGACTGATCATTCTGCTCACTGACAGGTGACATGGTATTTATTTTGATTATCTCATTCCAATGGAACCTGTCGGTGGGATGTATTAGACAACTGAACATTTACCCTTGAATTTGATTTGTTGGAAACAGAAAAAAATGGCCAAGAGTAGAATCTGAGCAATTTTAACCAGGGTCAAATCACTGGGTCAGATCATCTCCAAATCTTGCACCCAGTGTAAAGTGATTAATACTGACCATAAATGGTCTGAAGAACAACAGTTGAGCATGTGTGAGTAGAACATTATTACCACCTGTCTAATATTGTGTATGTTCTCCAAAACCAGCTCTGACCTGAGGCCTAGACTTCACCAGACCTCTGAAGGTGTGCTGTGGTATCTGGACCAAGACTTTAGCAGCAGATCCCTTAAGTCCTGGAAGTAGAGAGGCGGACCTCTGTGGGTCAGATCTATTTGTCCAACACCTCCCACAGATGATCAGTGGTCCTGAGATTGGGATGTCCTACCTTAGTCCATTTTTTTGGTTGGTACTAACCACTGCAGACCAGGAACACCCAAGACCTGCAGTTGTGGAGATGCTCTGACCAAGTCATCACTGTTACAATATGGACCTGGTCAAAGTCACTCAGTTCCTTACATTACTTATTTTTCTGTTTCCATCATCAGCTTCAAGGACTAAAAAGTTCACTTGCTGCCTAATATATCCAACCCAGTGAAAGTTACCATTGTAATGAAACAATTAATATTATTGCCCCTCCCCCGAAGAGGAGGCAAGGGGTATTGGTTTTGGGTTTGGTTTGTTTATTTGTTTGTTTACACTCTAGCAGCAAAACTATTGGTTGAATTCATACCAAATTAGGTTTATAGACTACCAGTGACCCAGAATAAATGCAATTACATTTTGGGAGAAGTAGGTCAAAGTAGGTTTAAGGTTTTTCACAAGGTCTCCCCCCCCCCCGTTTACTTATAATGGTCGAAATTTCAACTGTCTATAAAAACATCCATTTTCTTTCAATTCACTTCAAACTTGGCACATATATAGAGACAGTTGATATACTGACATCACCACACACATAGACATGACGACATCAGTTGGATCAATGCCAAAATAAGTTACACTATATGTGAGGGGCGGGGTTTGTTGTGCCTGGCACCACTAGTTACTACTGCTCCTGTCAGAATGTTGTGGCTAATCAGTATATGTTTTACTTTGATTGTGGAAATGACATATGGGTAAATGTTAGGCTTGCCTCACCTGACCACAGAGCGCAGCAGCTCATAGACCTTCTCCAGAGGTGTGGTGGTCTTCAGGGGGCGGAGGAACTCCAGAGCCTGACAGGCTGCCAGCAGTTCTATGGCCAGCACTGAAGGACAGAACCAGAGGATCATGTTGTATGAGGAGAACACACTGTGTCTGAGGTTAGCACTATCTAAGCTCCTGTAACATGTCACCTTGCTCCGCATGCTCCACCACTCTGAGGGCTTTACGAGCAGCCCACCCTCCCATTGACACATGGTCCTCCGTCGCTGCGCTGGTGGACAGGGAGTCGATGGACGATGGGTGGCAGAGAGCCTTACTCTCAGAGGCTGTAGAGCGATGACAGGACAGCCAATGTGAACAGGAGAAAATGAACTAACAACAGCTATTTTGATGATCAGTGAAGTGATTTTTCTCGCATATATCTTCATTCCCTTAGATGAGACTCACTGCAGAATGTTTCAGATTTAGACTGTCACTTTGATCTTTAGGAAATATGAGGATTTTTTCATTACCCAGGAAAGTAATCAGTAATCTCTTGCTGTCTGCAGAAGCTAAAGGGAATGTAGATATTTATGTGTATAGTTTTATAGATGTATAGGCAGTTGTAGTAGAGATAGGAGACACATTATATAGGAAGGAGGCGGGAAAATACACGTTAAAAGTTCCAAGCAAATTAAGATGGCACTGAGTGAGTGACAGCAAGTAGCAGCAGCTTTCTCTTGTCATTTCCATTCATTAGTATTGTCTTCTGCACTTTGTTTTCAGTATTTTTCTGATGTAAACACTGCAGTTTCCTTAAGGTGGGATCAATAAAGTTCTATCTTATTTTGTCTGGTCTTGTCTTGTCTTATCTTAAACATGCAGGCGTACTCAAGGCGGCAGCAGTGCAGTGGGCGACCATGAAGCCACAGTTCAGGCCTCCTTCCTGGACAAGGAACGCAGGCAGTTCACTGAGGTACGGGTTCACCAGCCGCTCAATCCTCCTCTCACTTATATTACACAGCTCGTGCACACCTATGGCCAGGTAGTCCATGGCCTGCAACAGACACACACAACCTGATCAACCCAACCTTATTTGACCACGTCACCTGGTCTCTATCAGGTCTGATAACCTCAGGTACCAGGTCACTTCACATGTCATTAAAGAATTAGTCACACAAATGAATTGGAATAATTCAGTTTCTAAAAAGTGCATAATTATCCTTAATGTATTGGCCCATGTAGTTCACAAAATTGAGATGTGGTACAGATGCTAAAAGCCCAATAAATAAAGACAAAATAAAGTAAATGTGGGGATGTATGGGATTTCATTAGTACCCTTTAACCGCAGAGATGGCATAAAATTCTCTGCTTAAGAGCATCTAAGAGCAGACTCAGCCAGAAGAAGGCAGAATTTATGAGAGTTTGTCTGATGACTGCCATGTTTGTCCTCTCCTTTCCACATACTGAGTGCCAAACCAAACACCATCACCCAGATGAAGCAGGGAGAGACAAGAGGTGGGAGACGAAAGAGGACCGTAAGTCAGCAGGACTCAGTAGTTAGTCCAGTGTGTCTCTACCTTGGCAGGATACTCTCCATGGAAATTCCCACCAGAAATAATCTTTCCACTTTCTGAAAACACAAGCTGGATGTGAGTTAAGGATATTTGTTTTGTAGTTTGTGAAACACTGCCACCCTATGGTAAAATGTAGTTTGGGCTGTACTTTTCTTTTTATTCATATTTCTACACACCAGTTATTATCTTTGTCCAGGTACAATGATTACATCCCAGTTACACTTCATCTATCAAGAATAATTCCCAGTGTCAATCATTTCATGAAAAGAGGTAAAAATATTTAATTCCAACTTTATGGCCAAGAATATATATTATAAAGTACATGTAAATAAATATACCACTGCTTTAATGTGCACGTTCAGCTAAAGCAGTTATCGAAATGTACGTAAGGTAAATAGATGCAGTATTTTATGAAATATTATGCAAATTTACTGTGTTATTAGTTTGTCTTTGTCTGGAAATGGAAATTCACTGGGAAATTTTATTGCAGTCCAGCTAGTTTATGGGGTTTGTATTTTTTGGTGATTCCACTAGAAGACAGAAAGTTACTTTACAAGTGTACACAAACAAACTTTATGGTCCAATATGCAGATGAGTGTTCCTGTCAGGAAGAGAATTAAGCATAAAAGCAGCTGTAAGAAGACGCTTTCTCTGCTGTTAAATAAAAAATATAGACTTTTGAAAACTTAATTGAGTGAAGCTTGGTTTGAGGTACTTTTTATTTTGGCCATTAAATAATGAAATGAAGAGATCATTATTACGTATCAGTAAAACCATATGTAACATTAAAGGGTTAAGCATAAATTACACAAATAAAACCTGATACTACATGGTCAAGAAAGAGTCGAGCAGAGAAGAAGGTGAATGAGGATACAGGGTTGTCTGTGGCGCTGTTCAGCTCATTGCAAATCAGCCTCTGGACAAAAGCGATTATATCATTTACCACCCCATGAACCTGCAATAAACACAGGTAAGTCAAAACACCTCCAAGTTATAATGATTAACAGTTTATAATAAATAAAATACACACTACTGGTATCACAAACACACACAAATTCTACCTGTGGAATGCAGCGCAATGAGTTGGCATCCTGAACACATTCATGCAGTTTACGACTCTCTGCAGGAAATGGACAAAGAGTCAAAAATAACAACAGAAATAAATGATCAGTATAGAAAAAGGCCTGTATTAACAGGAATTGAAATTGTATATTTTATCAGTCATGTTAACTCTCTGTACCTGAGATCTGGGACGGGAACACGTCAGAGTGTAAGACAGAGCAAAGCCTGGCAGCCACCTGCACCTGCCCGGGGTGGGGTCTCACTGCATGGATAGCTGCAGAATATCACAGACACACACAACCAAGTTGTGTTTGCTTGTGTATTTTCACACAATATGTATCTCATGGTATTAATTTGTTATGTAGGAGTCAAAACCTAATAATCAGGACTTGGTTTTGACTTGAGACTCTGTAGTGTAGATTTTAGTCGCAATACAACGCAATACATTACAAGCACTGATTTGGTCTCATCTGTGGGCTTATTCAAGGTAACAGTGACAACTCTCACCATCTCAGTGATGTTTGATCATTAGATGTTAGGTTAGATACAGTAAGTAGAAAGAGGATGAGCCATTAACCCATAAAGACCCCTCTAAAGAACCTTTCTTAAGTAATTTATCACCCTTCATTTATAATATCATCCTCTGTATTTTGACTTTTTTTCAATGAAAATCGGTTATTTTCCTATGTTTCATTTACTAATCTTGTAGATATTCATAAATGCTCAATTAAGTTGAGGGTTATTATATCACATAAAAAACCGAAGAAAAAGTGACTTTTTCAGCAAAAATAGGAATAACATAAAAACAAATATCTCCATCCACTGTCATTTATCAAACTCCATGGGTTTTCTGGTGAATCCATGTTGTAGAAGATGATGGTGTTTCCATGGTAACTACAGAGCCTCTGAACATTCAAATGGGTCATATCTGATGACCATGAAATGATGACAAACTGCATTTTACCTCAGTTATTTACATGACTGATAGGATTAATGGATCAACAGGTATTAAACCGTTTAGATCAGAAGATGATTTTGGTTGCTAGTAGCTGTTTGGGTCCTTGAGGGTTAAATACAATGGCTATCATTAAACACTCAGGCAGTAACAGGGCTGGTGTAGGTACCACTGTTGAAGGGCTCTGTGGTGCCTCGTAGAGCCTCCAGAGTCAAGGCAGCAATGATGTCAGCCTGCTTGGCCACGGCCAGAGCTCTCTCCACAGCTTCTGCACCCAGAGATGCAATCAGCTGAGTCCCATTGATCAGAGCCAGTCCCTGTTCAGCAGACGTAGATCAGGTTTTAGTTCTGCAGCTTGATTATTTTTAGGATAATAACATTATATTTTACTATATATATTTTTAACAAGGCAACATCATTAAAAAAAGATCCTACAAGAATAACAGATTCTACTAAAATGATAATGTTTTTTTAGGATTACCACGACCACTTTATTCATGTATCAGTCAGTAGGACGTGTGATCATCAAACTGCTGCTAGTGCTTGCTCAGCAATTCCCAATGTTTTCTCTATTTTTATGTCACAACATTATAAGATCTCTTCAATTTCTTAAATTTAAAAAGGTTCAATGTTAATGCATCTGATGACATGCAGCCAATACCCTAAACCCCAAAATAAGGTCAGAGTTTTTAATTAATCATATCTCATTAAGTATAAAGCCCACTACCTCCTTTGGTTTTAGCAGAAGGGGTGTGAGCCCATGGCCCTCCAGCACCTGAAAAAATCACACACATCGACATAATTAATCACCTCTGGAAATAAACTTTTAAAACATTTAACCGTTTAAAAGTTACTGCTCAAGGGTTTATACTGTAAATAGGTGAAACTATTTACAAATGGGGTCTTGAAATCTCACTTTAAGATAAATTATCATCATGAAACTGTGAAAAAAAAAACAACCTATAAATAACATGTTGTATTAGAAAGTGGCCTTTAATGTGTGAACTGTGGGGAACTCACTGCTTTGGCATCAGCCCAGCCGCTCCGTGGTGACCACATCCTGCCCTCCCCCATCAGACCCAGGGCAAGGTGGGCCAAGGGGGCTAAGTCTCCACTCGCCCCCACCGTGCCTTTCTCTGGTACCCAGGACAAACAGGATGCTGGTTCACACACGCAGACACATACATACTGTAAGTAAGTTTGTCTCTGCTTTTCCCTTCAGGGGGTCACCACAGCGAATCACATTCACATGTTGATTTGGCACATTTTTTTTATGTCGGATGCCCTTCCTGACACAACCCTCTGTATTTATACAGGCTTGGTAAATGGTCTGAACTTCTATAGTTCTTTTCTGCACCTTGCACACACACACACACACACACACACACACACACACACACACACACACACACACACACACACACACACACACACACTGTACTTGTTATAATATATGTTATAATATAACTGTAAGGTTATATCAGGGTATTTGTGGCCAGACTCAACTTACTGGGCTTAAAAATGTATTGACTTACAAATAATACTCAGCTATCTGCACTTAATTCACTTTACCCACATTTTTTTTTAATTTATTCATATTATTCATTGTACACAATTGTTCTTATCACTATGCATTATATTATTTCTTCTTGTGCTTTATTTATTTATTTATTTTTAGATTTGTTTGGGTTGTATACAAATGTTGTACAATAGTGCTGCTCAAATGTGCCTTTAAATTGGCACCTGAGGACAATTAAAATTTTATTTTTAATTTAATTAAATTACTGAATTCCATCTGACAATGAGACCATTCGATAACACTAACATCAGGGGAAGGTTTTGGTTAAAGTAGTATTTAATATGGCTCTTAATAGTAATACCATTGATAAAAGTTTGAATAACACTGGAATAATTTGATAATCCACAATATTTTTCTATTGAATGTTTTAAAGCTAACACTTAAGAATATCATTAAATGTTCTCACATTATGGTATATGTTAAAAGTTGATGTAATAAACATTTGCATAAGCATTGGTTTATGTTAAGTGAGAAAATAATTTTTTACCATTGAAGGCCTTGACTATGTCGCTGAGGGTTTCCATTGAGATTCCACTGTGACCTTTGGCCAAGACATTGATTCTCAGAGCCAGCAGCATGCGTGTCCTCTCAACACTCAAGGGGGCGCCCACTCCTTCATAAACACACACGTTCAAGTGTTCAAGAAACATTACATTGACTTCTTGGAAACCTTAAGGTATTAACTCTAATTTTTAACAATGTTAGTCAAGGTGATATGGATGTTGTCCTCATATTGTTGACCTGAGTCTGTCTTAGTGAATGTGTAAAAGAATGTATTGTCCTATTTAGCTCTGACCTTTAATGATTTATTGAAATCCAGGAGCTTGGTTATATGGAAGCGTATAGTTAGCTTATGTGTCTGTGTCTTCCTACCAGCACAAGTAGAGCGCACAAGGCGTGTCTGTAGCTGTCTGCAAGAGAAAGAATGTGTGCACTGTCAGCTCATAGAGCAGATATACAGGATTACTCTGATCAACAATGGCTCTGCTATGGACAGAAAAATAACATGATTTTACTTAAATCAGGTATAATCATACCAAAATCTGAAGTCGAAACTGAAATGGTAATTTACCTCTGTTCACAAATGAATCTACATTCAGTGGCAGCACATCCACCAGCATTTTACTTTGATCAGTTCTCAGTGGTCAAAATTCAGATGGGTTTTAGTACTTAAAAGGAAAAAAAAATCCGTTCACTGAATTCACTTTCAGTGACTCAGATCTCTACATTTAACAGTTCTGGATTAGTTTTTGCCAGTGGTGCAACATTTTCTGGGTAACAATAGAGCCCCAAATCATATCATGTTTTTTTTGGCATTTCCCTTTAGGGGTTGCCACAACACATCACATGATCAACTATTGAAGGACATAATAAAAGCACACGAACAGCTAGGTTGCAGAATGTCAGTTTTCCTACTCAGGCTGGGTGATGTAAGTGATGAGCCTGATAAATAATCGTATAAAGGTATTTGTGGAATAAAAAGCAGTTACTGAGGCTTCAACCCAAACAGTGTCTGAAAAGACACATTGTCAGAAACATTTATAAACAATTAAAAACCAAACTTTTGGGCTCTGAGGATCATAATTAGGATTAAATTTGACCAATTTAGCTCATATTATCTACATTTACATCTACAATAAAAGCCATTTGCAAATGATCGAGAGGTTAGTCTTTTTTTCCTCTCTTTTGTGTTTTTGTCACACACACACACACACACACACACACACACACACACACACACACACACACACACACATATATATATATATACATACATACATTACTGAAGAGAAGAATTTGATTGCAGGATTAATGGGTCTAGTTACAGAAAAAAAGCCATCGCTGAGAGGTTTATCTGGGCCATGAAACACCACCAGTGGACTACTGGAGTCTGGAAGAAGGTGTCATGGACTGATGAATCCAAATTGGAAATCCTCGGTTCATCATCAGATTTTGGTCCGCCGTCATGTAGGTGAAAGGACGTTCCTCAGTGTGTAACATCAACTGTCAAACATGGAGGAGGAAGTGTGATGGTCTGGAGCTGTGTTGAAAATATGGAGTGGTCATCGCAGTCCAGACGTAAAACCCCATGGAACTGGTTTGGACAGAAGAGAGAAAGTAAACCAACCTACAAGTGTTACACATTTATGGGAACTTCTGTCATAGAGTTGGGAAGACCTTTCTAAAGATTACAGGTAGTCCTCAGGTTACGACGTACCCGACTTACGTTATTTCGACTTTATGATGCCACAGTCTCATCCGCCATTACTGTACATACATACTGTATACTGTACTTACAGTAAGTACAGAATTTTATTTTTTTTACTTTTTATATTACATGTATGAATTATATTACATGTATTTGGATAGTTATTTAGAGATTTAAGGGGTACTTAGGGGTACTAAAGGGTTAATTCTGACTTACGCAGAAATTCGGGTTAGGTCGACAGCGTAGGAACGGAACTCATTCGTAATCCGAGGACTACCTGTATTTGATTTCCATTGTAGAAAGAAGTGTGTTCAACTGTTATATCTGCCAAAGGAGGCTGTAGTCAAAAGTTTAGAATACATTTGGTTTCTAAATTGATTCCATGATATGTGTATGTTTGTTTGTTTTATGCTCTCTGCAGCACCTGGCCGTCTTTTATCTTTGGTTCCTGTTGTACGATAACTATCACTGACCATTGAGGTACACAAACAAATGGCCCTCTTCATGTTGTTTGTCATTGATGTGTGTGTTCCCTAACCCATTTGTAAAATGTAGAAGTGCATCACTTAGCTGAGGTGAAACCTTGCAAATTGAGTGTTTGTTTCAGTGTTTGACCTTTAGGTCTGTATGTAAAGTGTGTTATTAAGGACACCTTCATCATGGCTCCTCTGGATGCGCTCAGAGTCACCCCTGATATTTCCTTAGAATCTGTGGAACTGTTCCAGAGGAAGATTATGTATAAGTAAATAGGGAATAAAACTTTGAATATAGGGGGTGGAAATGAGAAAATATGGTATGAAAGAGTTTATGGGATATAAGTTGAATGTAAAAAATTTAAGCCTGAATGAAACTTGAACGTCTAGAAAGAAACTCATAAAGTTTGTGGGAAAAAGATATAGAATATATGTCATTACCTTCGCCATGGAGGTTCTGTTTTTACCAGGGTTTGTTAGATTGTTATTTAGCAAGATAACTCAAAACGTTATGAATGGATTTTAATGAAATATTCAGTAAATGTTCGCTCTGAGACAAAGAACAGATGATTAAATTTTGGAGGTGATC
>JAPSES010092578.1:0-21471 GCA_029822895.1 Maxillicosta whitleyi | reverse complement strand
GTACAGGTACAGGTCCGGACCTGGACCTGATCCTCTGGACCTGGACCTGAATGAGGCGGACCGGTACCCACCCCTAGTTCCAGGTGGTTGACGGTCCACATGTGAAAATGCTGTCTCATACTCATTGGACTCTTTCAGCTCCATGAGCCAGATGAATCCTGATGTTAAACAGTCTTTATGCTCTCCCACAAACTGATGGTTGTTAAAGAATTGGATCTCAACTTTTTGCGTAGTTACATCCAGGTAGGCACTTTTCGTATACTTTTGGCGAGGCAATAGACATTTTATCTGATTTTGTAAGAGCCCCAAGAATATTAAATCTTTGTAGTCAGTTTCAACTTCAATGTGATGCCAGAAAAGAACAGAATTAAACCTATTATATAAAGTCAGTATGACCAAACAGAACTGGTTTGAGCATTAGATACTACGCTATAATATTCAAATTTTTCGCTTTTTTTTTTTTTCTCGTTCAATTTCTCTCTAGCGCCTCTTTCTATCAGTGACATGTTCTAACGCCTTCATTAGAATGATCCTGCTGAGGGAGGCGCTGGTGAAAAGAAAGGAGACCCTGTCACGAAGTGATTATATCAATCACAGCATCAGTTAACATGTGTTCATAACAAGGAGTCCTGTTGTTATTGGTGACAACAGAATTACTCTGGTGTTATCAAGTGGGAGACACATTTGCAGGAACTAATTAATTGACCAGACACTTACTTAATTTACACAGAATTAACATTCGCTACCTGTATGGGATTAGATTTATCTCAATGCAGTCAAACAAACATAAATGTCAAATAAAGATTTTTTATCGGATAAAGTTTATCCTGTATAATATTTATGAATTAATAATTTGTATAATCATATAAACTCACGCGAACTTTTCCAGTCACTAAATATCAAGCTTTTGTTCGCAGTTGGTGCACAAATCTCACAGCTAACTTTGGGAAAAATGATATATAAGTCACCAACAAAAATATGTCCCACCCCAAATATTACTATTTGAGGTGGGACTTTGTTCTCTATTGGATGAGGATGAGTGGTTTGTGCACTTTGAGTGACAACGCAGTGTGTCAGACTTTTTATTAGTAACTCATGTGTAGAGGATGCTAGCTGCTGTGGGCATCTCCATCTGCCAAAATTAAATGCTCACTTATAAAATGACTTTATCTATTTTGAAATTATTTTATTTGTCTATTTATTTATTTAGGAAGCTCTATGTTTTAGAACCACTGTACTTTTTTTTTGTCTTAACTGAGCCGTCTTTTGTTTCCTTAACTTGATGGAAAAATTATTTCCTAGAGTAGTAGAAAGTAGAACCAATCCCATAATGATTAGCTCTTATACTACACAGCATGTCCCGCTGTCAAAAGCTGCTTTGAATAGGTTTAATTCTCATGGCAGTGCCCTTGAGCAAGATCTGGGACCCCAAAGAACCTTTGCTTTAGCTCAGTGCTAATGCTAACCCTAGCTAGTGCAGGGTGTGTATACTGGGACGGGTAAAATGCACAGACTGAATTTGCAATACAGAGATGATAAAAATACTTAACCTTACCCTTTAACAAAAGCCTTTTCATAATGCCACACCTGTATGTGATGTATACAATGATGTGATACTGTAACAGTCAAGTAGCATGATACCGTGTTATATATATATTTTTGGCTTGCTCTTTTGTGCATTTGAGATCGTAACAGGTATAATTATCAGTTTGCAGTTTAGAGGATTACTGA
The DNA here is from genome assembly GCA_029822895.1 of Maxillicosta whitleyi. Taxonomy (NCBI): domain Eukaryota; kingdom Metazoa; phylum Chordata; class Actinopteri; order Perciformes; family Neosebastidae; genus Maxillicosta; species Maxillicosta whitleyi. The sequence continues at coordinate 19,740 of JAPSES010092578.1, read as the reverse complement.
CTGACACATCATTTAGAAAAGCACTCTGAAGTTTTACAGCATAAAATGTTTCCGATGATAAAATGCCCAGCTGACACATTATTGTCACGAAACAGTCATTTTCTAATCTTTGGCTGCTGTGTGTTCTTCATAAACATTATGTTTTACAAGGTTGTTTTCATCTATATTAGACACCAGCAACAAAGAAAGTTTATTAACAGCAATAAAGTATCCATAAAGTAGTACCAGTATGTTCGTAGAGGGTCAAAGTTAGCAGGCTGTTCTGAATACAGGAAAAATAACAAAATAGAAACTTAATATTCCTTGACAGAGGTTTTGAAGTCATGCATCTAGCAGCAATCATTGGTAGTTCTTCTTTTTTTTTTTTTTTTTTATACTTTATGATACTTTTATGCTGACTTTCGCCTCCAGCACTGATAGCTGCCGCACCATCTTAAATCATGCACAGCCATTTATCTAATCCTGTTATAAGATGGTATAAACACTTTACTTTGTTTATTTCTCAACAAAGTTTTCCAGAGTTGTCCATGCCTCTTTTATACACTTCTACTGAGCAGACAAGAAGGGGAAAAACGATGTGAATAAAACACAAATCTTTGGAAATGTGCTGACCTGCAGCCATGTAGGAAATCTGCACCACTAGCTGTATAATAGGACAAGAGCTCAACACTCAAAGAGAACTAGCTCAGTGTCTGAGACAGCAACTAGCACAGCACATCACCAATTTAAACCGGCGTCACTTTTCCCTTCATCTCTCACTCTCCAGTGCTATTTTTCTTGTCTTTCCCATCTCATTCCATCCTTAAATGACAAGCCCTCCCCCCACCATATACACCATTTCTTACTTGTCGCATATGTTTGTGGCGCACACATACGCACCTTGCTTTGGGGTGAGATTTTCACGACACAAATCTCCACAGCCTTCTCACAGGAGGAGGAGTGAGAGGATTAAGCAGAGACAGAGATAGACTGGATAAATACAGTCAAAGGGAGACAAGAAAGAGAGCCTAATCCCAGACTGATGGCTGCTAATAAACTTTGATTATGACTGACAGGGCACTTTGGGTTTGTAATTGACACTTTTAATAGCCTCGAAGCCTAGAGAGTGAAGCATTGGGATGATGGGAGATAGAAAGTTTTCTTTGGGCTCTGTGGGATTGACATAGCGGCACACCAGAGGCCAAATACCAAAATAAAGGAAAGCACGAATTAACAAAATCAACAGAATCCAATGTGCCATTATAACCTGCCAACTTCGTCAACAGATTTATCAACTTCACAGACCTCTGCCAGAAAATCCACTGCAACACTGGCAACAAATCTGGTGATATTTTCCAGCCTCTTCAAACAAAATCTGTGACAGGGCTGTCACAGCAATTTGTAGCCAATAATGTCTGATGCTGCAGCTTGTCATTTGGTTTGATGAATGATTCAATATCCTGATCATTTATCTCAGTTTCACGTAAATTATTGTAATTTGTTTGATGAATGGACATTATATGAGATTATTAGATTGTAATTTGGCTTTTTTCTCCCTTATTAGCCTAGTTGTTATATGGACACAGAATTTTATTGTTTATTTGAAATTAAATGGACTCAAACATACCCTTGGTGCGTGGATTGGATGTCACTAGTTTACCACCATATAAGTATAAATGTATAAAGTTTATGTTCCTTAAACTCGAATAAAAATCTGTCATATTTTATATTAAAAAGTGATTAAATGAAAATTCCATTGACACACAGTAGTAGGTGACCTACATCACATGACTTAACTTAAGGCAGACAGGAGTTACTTGATTGACAGTGCTTAAAGACTTGGTTTAACCAGTCATCCTGCTGAGAAACACATTGAGACATGTTTTTTTTTTTTATATTAAATATCAAAAAGAAGAATAACTGATGACTACAGTTGTCATGTAGTATAGATGATCAGAAATTCCAATGTCTTGACATTTGCTTGACATGATGACATCATGTGTTTTGATTGGGTTTAACCAGGGACTTGATTTGCTTGAGTTTCACTACAGAAACTTAGGATTTAGTTGAGATTTGAAGGTTAAGACTCAACATTTGCTTAATATTTGCACATGGGTGACTTAAGGGGTTCAATGTTAAGTTTGAAAGAACTCAATGAATCCAGCCTGGGTAAGAATGACCCTAGAGAATGGACTTCCTAAAGCTTCTGTTATTAGACAGGTTGCGTACTTGTGAACTTTCCTCCCTGGCTCTGCTGTATTTCCACCATAAGTTTCCTAATGTATTCCCACAACAACATGTAAACAGATTTGTGTGAGTATTCATTTTTAGTTTTTTTTTATCCATTTTGTATATTCTTCAAAACTGTATAAACAAATTTCATTAAATCCCATCCATCCATCCATCCATCCATTTTCATCTGATAATCTGGGTCTGGGTCATGGGGGCATCAGCCTAAGAACAGAGGCCCACACTTCCCTCTCCCTCCTCTAGTTCCTCTGGGGAATATTCCAATGCATTCCCAGACCAGTCAAGAGATATAATTCTTCCAGCTTGTCTTGGGTCTGCCTCGGGGTCTCCGCCCTGTTGGGCATGCCCAGAACACTTCATCAGGGAGACATCTTGACCAGATGCATGAACCACATCAGCTGACTTCTCTGCATGTGGAGAAGCAGCAGCTCTACTCTGAGCCTCTTCCAGATGGCTGAACTTCTCACCCTATCTCTAAGGGAGAAGCCAGCCACCCTGCGGAGAAAACTAATTTTCACCGCTTGTATCCTTTCGGTCAGTAGCCACAGCTTGTGTCCATCCCATATCATAATAATAAAGATGTGTTTTCTCGCTATTCTGCTTCTCGCACATGTTCCATCATTGCATCATATCATCTTGTGACAGTCATCTACTCAATAAAACATTTCGGAGGTAAGTTTTCACAGAAGCTGCCTTTGCCTATGAGTGTAACAGGAAATGCATCTGGGGATATTTTCCAGACAAGTCTACACAAGTCAGCAACCAGTGCATCCTTGGTTTAAGCTAGCAGACAAGAACAACTTCTGGGTACTCCATCCAATCTTGGCTTGTGCAAACTTTTAATTGGAACAGTACTCGGGCCTCAACTGATGATGTTTCATAAGATCCAGAGAATACAAGAACAGACAAGAACACATAGTGAGAAACACCTTTACACTATTTCATCCAAAGATTCCTTGCCTCCTTGTTTATCTAGAGGCTATGTAAAGAGTTTAGTTTGTGGTAGTTTCATCATTTAAAAGGAGCATTTACAATTAATCCATATCTTGTCCCTGACATAATCCCTTACCGGGAAAGTAATCTACTCATGCTGTGAACAGAAGCACTTCACAACATGTCCTGGATTATTCAGATTTAGACAGACATTGCAGCATGAACGACTACTATTTTATCTGATTTTCTTGATTACAGGCAGCTTAGATCAAATTAGCTGACAAACTGTGCTCTGGCTAACAACTCCCTGTACCGAGCATACGCTGGTCTAACAGCAAGACAGAGCTCTAAGATGTTGGGGCTCAGAGTTGAGCTCCCTCTGTGGTTACTGAAGCTAAACCCTCATACAATAATGGTTTAGTAAAGGGCTTCTGACAAGAAAACATCTTCGAATAGTACATTATGTGTGCTGCGAATATTCTGCTCCTGTAAATTTTTAACCACATGCCCAACTCTCTTTCTCTTTCGCAGGTTCAGAGATGGTGGAGGCCCAGTGTCAGAGGTTTGAGGTGAGGAGTTCAGACGGAGAGAGGGTTTTGTTCTCTGCGGATGAAGAGGAGATTAGTATTGGCACCGAGAAGCTCAGAGTCACAGGTACAGATACACAAAGTCTACATACATGCATACATACATGTGAAAACGTTCTACACTTTTATTACTTAGCTTCTCTATAAAAAAGAATGAAGTATATTCAGTAAAAATCTGAAACACTGAAGTACCAATGAAATACATGCAATCTCAAAAAACACACCATGACTTACTGCTTGCTAAACTGTAATTAAAACAAATACATCAACTAAACTACACTGTATCATAGTGAATTATAAATTAATATAAATCAATTTATCATACCACATCCATATACAGTATAGATCAATAGTAAGGTCAAAGTCTTGACAAGCTCCCTGATTCATCTTCGCATTTAGGAAAAATTGATATAACATTTCCATGAGTCATGCAGAGCAGATACAGCAGCGGACAAACGGTCAACTAATTTGTGTTGAGTAACAAGGTTACTTGAGGACGCTCAGTGGTAATAGTACATGCAGTACACACTGATGTGTACAGGCAAAGCAGACTTGGGTCAGCAAGCAGAACAGTTTTTACTAAATTTGGAAAGGAGACAGAACAAAAGAAGATTAAAATTAAAGGCAAATGAAGTGACATGAAAAGAAAATGAAGTAATGGAGAATGCCCACTGTAGTGTCCCCGAGTGCCCTTACAAATCTTTTCCCAATTCTCCTTACTCATTTTCTTTTACTTTCATTAAATGACAGTGAAAACTTTGAGTAGAAGCTGTCAGGTTCCGTTTGAGTCTGTCTCTGCAGTCATATTTGCTTGCATTGTTCAATATTTACTGTCCTGTAGTTTGACTCTTTTATCAAGACACATTGGACATGCACATATATAAAAAATCAGCCGTGAAGATGAACAAGGCAAACACGCACCTACACACATACACATGGGTAATTACAGGAAGTCTGAGGGGAATTAGGAAGCAGTGGGTGGAGGGAAGGGTGATGGGGAGTAGGTCCAGAGGTGACTGTATCTGTCATTTATAGTTTGATGGCAGTGAGGGAACTGAGTGTGAATGGTGCAGAGAATGCAGATGGAAAAACTTTAATGCAGTTCAGGTACAGAGGTCGAGCAGAGTTATTCTGTGGCACTTTTTAGATTAGTCTGTTGATATTTTTAGATTTGAGACACACATGCAGCTCTGCATCAGTCTGCACTGAAAACAATGGAGCTAATGTAGACGGATGACAAGGTACTAGCTAGCGCAATTCAGCGTATCGGGCCCCGACGCTAAAATTTTGTCCCGATACGCTAAATTTTCTCCCGATATGCTAAATTTCAGTACAGCATATTGGCATTTTGACTGTAATTGTTTGCCAGATCAAACGTAGGGTCCAACATTAACAGTTGCCTGAAGCACCTACTCTAAATTATCTGTATTTTCTCTCGTGTGTCTCCTCGGAGGATACATTTATAGCCTGACTGAGTGTGTATGCTGCCATTGGCTCCCTCTGTGGTCAGGTCACAGACGTACAGTGCCGTTCTTCTACGCTTAAAACAATGGCGGCAGCTCGGGAACCCCCCCCCCCCCCCGGTCACTGGGCTCCCTCAACACCCCTACTCTAAAATAAAATCCTAGCTAGAACCCTGGATGAATATAAGCCTATTGTTTTTGAGGATCAGCCAGTGCAATAATATGTCACGGTGTCTGCTAAGACTTGTAAATAGTGGGTGTTTGCTTGATTGTTGTACTTGAAACAGTGCGAATTGAATTTCACCCATCAGTTTATATTACCATTAAATATTTTACATGATTTTTGTGTACAACTTCTGACAAAGTTATCTTGGATGGTATTTGGGCCGGCTGTGGCTCAGTTGTGGCTCAGTCAATGGAAGCCAATAACACATTGTGCATATTGTGGTAAACACAATAAAACATATGAACACAGTTAAAGTTATGTATCATATGGTGTCATCCTTTCCAAGCATGAAAAATATGTATGTTTATGCATTATAATTAGTTAAAATGTACACAGGTGTTCATGTTTTATTGTGTTTACCGCAATATCCAAGAACATGTTATTGGCTTCCATTTGGTGCCACTTCCAATGCTATAGCATCAACCTCTGGGAAGCTTCAATGAAAACAAGGACATAATATCCTGAATTTTGCAGCGTTTTTGAAAAACGTCAACAATAAAACTACATGGCTCTTGAGGCAGGCATAGCCAAGGTCCAAGATCAAAATAACTGGTATATTTAGTTAATTTACACCTTGGAGAATGGGAAAAATATCAGTTTGCATACATTTGATGAGAATGGTCAAATTTGAACAGGTCTATAGTACCTTGCATAGTAGCCGTCTACTGGTGTATGAGTGTGTGAATGTGAGGCTTTGTAAAGTGCGTTGAGTACCAAGGTGTAGATATAGCGCTATATAAGTGCAGTGTATTGCAGTTATTAAAATTGCGCCAATATTGAGGCTCTATCATGCTTTCTATAGACTCAGCATGAGTCATGACCAGAGCTTAGCCCAAACATCTGTTCAGGGCTGCTGGCTGAAACAGAAGTGGCTCCTGAACAAGGGGGGTTAAATACTGCACTAAATGTGTGCCAGCCCTTCCTGTGAACAATATACAATCAGTTGCACCTGTTTTGTGGTAGGGAGTCTTTTATACGGGGGGAATAATGCAAAAGAATGACAACTTGTTTAACATTTTACACCCTGCCCACAGTAACATTTTTTGTAAACACATTTTTTTTTTTCAGCCTCCAGTATGAGTGTACTTGATGCCATGAATTGCTTGACAGTTTTAGTCTGCAAGAGAGTTTTGAACCTTGGAACAATTCCACCTATTGGTTGTAATTTGTTACTGAATTGAGGCTACCTGGTGGGAGAACAGGATTGGATATACACAAACAGACATTGACACAAACCAAGAAAGAGATATAGCAACATGCGAAAACAGAACAGTAACAAGAACAACAGAAGAACGTCAGCGACTAAGAAAACAAAATAACCAGAAGCAAACAACTATTTCAAAGCAAAATTACTCAAAAGCAGAATAACCTGAAGGTAACAACAGGCAAGTGTGAGATGTATGTTTGTGTGTGTGTCTGTGCATGGAAAGTATGTGGAAAGTTGCAGCCACACTTGCCCATTGGCGCCAACAGCAGGTCAGAGACGGCCTGGAGAGCACAGACGACCACTGACCCGCCGAGCTGAAAGAACCCAAAACCAGACCCTGTGATGCTGCCCAACAGAGCCAGAACCACAACCACTGAACCGCAATGGCATCCCCACATGTAGGGCCAGAGCCCCAAGGCTATGAAGCCCCGCCCCTCACCATACTTTTGCTTTCGGCACACCCATAGGCATAAGGGGCCTGATCCAGCCAGAGGCACAGGATGATGTTTTTATTTTATTGTTTTTTTATTCTATCCATAACCTTTGTTTTACATAAAATCTCTGTCCACACAAGAATGTAAAAATGACTACAATCCGATCCAAATACTCAGGCAATTACAAGTTAAATTCTAAACTTCTTACCTTAAGTGTCGGGGTTGTCGTCATGGTGTATTCTGTATTTTCTTTGGATTTGTCCATAACGCTGTATTTCTAAGGTCTCCTAAGGTTATACTGTATGTTTTGACCTGGATCATCTTCTGATTTATACCTGGATTTGATGTTTCAGGTGCAGGTTCATTAAACACAGCCATAACAGACATGCACAAATGCATGCACAAAATTAGATGAGATGTCATTGTTTTTCCAATATCTTCATTTTCCTTGTACACATGGATGAACACAGTTTTGAAAATCGTATTTATTTATTTGTTTGTTTATTTCGAACAATTACAGTATACATACAAGTTTAAAATAAATCATTCATCATTTACACTTGAAAAGGAGTGGGAAGAAGAAAAACTTACTTTATTAAAAAAAATAATAATAATTGTGTTTTTTTGCCACATAAAACACTGGTTACATGTTTGTATTAAATGTAGGGAAAATATCTGTTTTACAAAAAAATATCTGTATTAGTGTGGATGGGGCGTTCGATTCGACCTGTCTGTCAAATATTGTTCCCACCATTCACCTGCCGCACTATGAGTGATGTGGCAGTTAATGAGCAAATTAAACCACTATAAAGTATATGTGTATGAATGCAACTCCAGGACTCTTGGTTGATCTGAGCACTGTGTCATGCATTTTAAACATCTGTCTCAGCTCTAACAACACAAATATGATGCAATATTATGATGCCTTTTGCACTGAAGATGTCTTTGTCTTCTTTCCTTCCTTTTATCCACTCTTATCCTCTCTCCAGGGAACGAAGGCGTCGTGTTTAGCCATTCTGTGGAGACATCACATGTAAGAGCAGAACCCTTCCAAGACCTAAAGTAAGTATTGTGCGTCGGTTTTAGCATAGAATACATCCGTGTCTGTAGTAGGTTATGGGATGTGCTTTTTAACTGCTGTCAGACACAGAGGCCGGGCTTTAGTTCGCTTTATGTTGCCCCTGTTGTCGTTAATATTGTAGCTAGCTATAGTGGAATATTTCTGAAGTTTATTTTCTCATAAATTATTGGAGAGTGTAGTACCACAAATACAAATTTGTGGAAAAAAACCTGAAATGCTGAGTGTGCTGTGTGAGCTAACTGGCCAGTCCCGTGGTGCTGTGTGCTCATCACTTGTAATCAGTTCAGTGCAGAAAGCAGTGTGCTGGTGATTGGCAGCCTGACAGGCCTGACAGAGGGAACAAAAGCCCTCCAGGCAACAGAGTACAAGGGTCAGGCTGTTACAAGTCTCCTGCACTGATACTTGCATTTGGACACATGTAGAGCAGTTTTTTCTGGTTTTTGCTTCCATTTGAATTCCATAAAATCACAGTTTGCAACAGATGAAATAATTTTAAAATGATTTTTGCAAATGACATTTGAGTGCAAAGGGTCTAATAAAAAAAAAAATATAGATAAAAATGACATGACAGGGTATTTTATGAAAATGGACTACACATTAACTTTTTATTTGTTATATTAACAAAGTACACCTTAAACTGTGGCAGTGATTGTGAATGTGATGTTAAGTGTTCCTGCAGCAGCTCAGACAACTGATTCATCTAAATGTGTTACACCAGTAAACTGTGTGTGTGAACCAAACAGATGTAGAGGCTTTAATGTGTGTTTATCTGACATGAAGGTGAGCAGAAACCATGAGGTCAGTTATAAACATAACTAACTCACCTTAAAGCAGTGTATGACTTTCATCACAATTTTTTTTTTCAGATTTGTAAAACTCTAGTGATAGCCTAATTATCGCTAATCCATTAGTCTGTCCGTATTTACACACATGAATCACTTCTCTCACAGTGAGAAACTTTGAAGATGACTCCATCATAAACACTGTCTGCTTGTTTACATAACAAATCAAACATCAATTGGGACTTTTTGGAAATTTTGTTGCAAAGTGCATTACACTGGGTTACAAAAGGTTTTTTTGGAAGTTGTTTATGTTTTTTCAACTGAATTAGGACCATTTTCTACCGCTGAATCCAAAAATGACATCCATTTTTCTCAATCAGGTCAGGTTTTTATACTAATTTTATTTTGAAAAATCCAATCTTCTAACTAATTGATTACCTTTTGTGACCTTATCAGTTGATTTTCGTTAATATTTCTCATCCAAAAAAGGTTTTAGGAGAAAAAGTTTTCTAAAAGAATGTATTAATTAAATGTTACAAACTTCAATGACATGAAAATACCCGTACATGTTAACAAAAATGTCAAAAAAACAAATATGTAGCTTGGTTCAGAAAGATGACCTGATAGAGTAAAACCAATGTTATTTTTGGATTCAGTACATCAAAATGGTCCTAAATCAAATTTAAAAAAAAACAAAAACTTAAACAATAAATTTGGTGTTGACCAGTGTTATTGGAAGCCAAACCGGTTTCTCATTGAATCAACAAGAAGACATGCCAGATCACTACACTGTAAAATTCTACAGTCCAACAGGATTGTTTTATAGAATGAGTATAGTCGATGGATGGAGGTAAAGGCCACATTTGGGTTCAACACTCATGAAGAGACAGAAATTGTTGCTGCATGGAATTCCCATTCCCACTATGCATTTCACAACAATATTTCAGAAAAAGCCGGAGTGATATTTTGGTTCATTATGTAACAAACAGTGGCCTGTGTTTATGATGGAGTCATCTTTGAAGTTGTTCAGTATGAGGGAAACGATTCAGGTGCTTAAGCACGGAAAGACTAATGAGATAGCATTAATTAGGCTATCAATGGGGTTTTACAAATGTGAAAAAAAATTATGATGAAAGTCATACGCTGCTTTAAAATGTACCTGTACTGCTCATGCGCACAGCATTAATTGTGCTTTGTATATTACTTATAAGCATCACAACTGATCCTATTGGGAGCAGCCATTGTCGACCAGAAGTGATGTACCTGCGTTGTTTCCAGGTGATGAGCAGGAGTAAACAAGTAGCAGCCAGTGAGCCAGATTAAGTGGAAAGCACGTGTTTGTGAAGCCATAAGCTTTGTATTCTGCCACTGCCCTAGACACACGACCCAGCACTGGCCGCTAATGTGTTATCTTAGACTGGTGTCTGCTGAATGGGGTCAGTGACCAGTCATCACAGCACAGGTAATCGGACAACATAATAAGGCTTCGTCACTACCAGTGCTGGACCAGTCCATGAAGGAGGCAACACGTCTGACAGTAACTTAGTACTTTCCTGTACTTGACAACAGACAATGACAAAATTTACCAGAACCGCTAGTATTATACGTGATGTTTTGCAATAGATAGCAATGAAAATTCACTACAGATGCCCTTTTATATGTTTGTTCAGGTTGTTGAAGTGCATTCTTTACATTATATGGATTTTATCATAATACTGATCTGGTTTATCTCTCAGATGTTTCCATATAGACCTTAATCTACTGCACATACACTGATTTATACACATACACTGGATTTGTTGTTTTAGGCGCAGCTTCATTACACAGCACTATAACAGACATTTGCAAAATTTAGCAAAATGTTCACGTTTTCCAGTCTCTCCATTTCCTCCGTGCACATAGTCCAGTAATACACTTTGAAAAACTTTTTTTTTTTTTTAATCTGAGATTTTGTAACTTAAAATGCTGTTTGCATGTGCACCAGAGGCCCAAGTGTACTATTTATTTTGCACTGCTTCACTCTCATGAAGTGTGTTTATGCATCTTTCAGAGGCATATTAATGCGTATTTCATTAATGTCTCAGCCTCATTTGGGTTTTCTCAAAGAGCATTCAGCCAAAGTGGCATGTAGTCAAGGGGGGGGGGGATGCAGGTGAAGAGCAAAAGGGAAGAGGAGATGCCGTAGGAGGATGTGGTAAGACATTTTCAAAGCCAGGATGGAGGGAATTATCTGCGCAAACATAAAAACAGAATTGAAGGAGATACATAATAGACTGGACAGGGGCAAAAAACATGAATTACTTTAAGATTAGATGCTAAACAGGACAAGAGGCTTTGGATGGAGGTGATGAACTTGACAATCAAAAGATGGAGCCAGAAGAAGACAGAGGGCGAAGATGGGCGGCAGAGGGTTGGAGTTCACCAGAACGGGATGGAAGTTAGTGTAGAGAACAATAGATTAAATCGAACTTTCTCCTGCAGGGAGATTGAGTTTGTAGCAGCAGCACATAATAGAATACAGGAAAATATGAATCCATTCAGGTTTTGGAAAATGGCATTGGTACCGTTCTTTTGAAGCAAATGGAAATAGAGAGAAGACTGGATTATAATAGGAAACCATTAGAGCACTGGTGCATTGTCCACAGTAAAGCATAAAGTAGCATGACGTTTGTGTAACTTTAAGAAGAATCCAGGGAATCTGACGTGATAAAGTGATATGGTTATTATTATTATTATTATTATTATAGATTTTGAGATATGATATTATTGATCCCATCACGGGGAAATTGCAGTGATAACAGCAGCAAAAAAGTGCGAAATAGAATAAATATATAAACACACAAGATTCTCTTACTCATTTTTGTACATGTAGGGTTTTTTTTTGGGTTTTTTTTTTTTTTTACATATCTGTGTTTAGTTGCACATGATGGTATTGATGTGATATGGGTAATTACTGCGAACTAAGCAACTAGCAATGATTTTTTATTATTACCATTATTGATTTGAAAACATTCCCAGCTCAGGCTGAATTTGATCTCATTTGATTGCTTAAACTTAAACTTTTTTACCATTCTGTCCTTGGGATGTATTTCTTGCAATTCAAGTCACTCTAATTTGTATTGTAGCAAATTTTACCATATCAATGCCCATTACACGGGTTAAGATATCACAGTATTATTAGCCCCGATACATAAACTCACTCAAAATTAGGCTTCCGACTGCATAACTAAGGGATGGTAGGGTCAGCCCTAACTAGAGGCTTTACCCAAAAAAAGCGGATTTCAATCTAATCTCAAAACTAGAGATTGTTTCTGCCTCCTGAGCCCAAACTAGGTGCTAGTTTCACAGGAGAAAAGTTTGATAACTGAAGTCTCTGTAGCCCATTCTTTGAGAATCTCTGGAAACCACAACTAAGTCTGTTCTCTGAGAGCCAAGTGTTGAAGTGGGATAATGTAGTACTATGAGGTCTTTAAGATATGATGGAGCTCGGTCATTAAGGATGTTATATGTCAGGACAAGGATTTTCAATTCTGTTCTGGCCTTTGAAGGAAACCAATGAAGAGAAGCTAATAGGCTACTGGAGAAATATCATCCCTCCTGCTAGTATCTGTCAGTGTCTCCTCAGAAACCCAGTGTTCAAAAAATACACCATGAAATGCCAGAAAATATGTAATTACAAACACCCGATAAAGCACACAATGAATGAATTTAAAATGAATTGCATTCATTATAAAATAAATAAATCCAGGCAGTAATCAAATTTTCTGTGTGTAACAATAAGTGTCTCGCTTCATAATAAATGTACACTATGACACACAAGCAGAAAGGAAATGAAGAGCTCTTTTCCAAAATGCTATAAAAGCCATTTAATTACTTTTTTTTTATTTTATTTTTTTTACAATCTGATTTTAAGATGGCATGAGGAAAATTGGAACTAGGTTAATGCCATCTGCTATTTTCATAACAATTTTAAACATTATAACATAGATTTCAGTGATACTGACAGAGAAAGACAATAAAAACACTTGATTTTTGAAAATGGATATATAGCGTTTTGGAAAAGAGCTCTTCAAATCCATTCTCCCTGTCAGCTGAAGTAGGGAGAGTGGTTAAGCATATAAAATATGTCACAGTAATAATTACATTTACTGAATGTAACGCTAAGATTTTTACCACCTCATTAAATGTGTATATACAGATTTATGAGAGGATTTAATTATTATTATTATTATTATTAAAACAAAATCACCACTCTTGTGAACAGATTAGGCTACGTTCACAGTAGTCACTTTTCCATTAGGTTTATGTGCAAAACTTTACCAATATTTACTAAATGTCTAAAGAAAACAAGTGCGTAATATAGGTTTTTACATTAAATCACAAATGCGATGATTTCATTTATTATTGTGAGATGACACGAGAAGTCATTCCATAAACATGGTGACGAATGTAAATATGGTGTTGATTTACACACACACGCACACACACACACACACACATATATATATATATATATACATGTATATACATGTATATATGTGTGTAAAAATAAAAAAGGATGTTGACGGACATTACAATAAGTGAAAGGAAGAGTTTTACAAGAAACATGGACAGAATGTGTGGACAGACCAGGAAACAGGTCATTATAAATCATTATTTTGTACGAGATAGAAGTGTAATATAATAGTAATCATAATAATAATATGAATATGAATAATAATGATAATAGTGAATATATCTGTAAATCAACACAATATTTACATTCATCATCATGCTTATGGAATGACTTCTTGTGTCATCTTAGGATAATAAACAAACAAATCATTGGATTTGTGATTTTTGGAAAAACAGACATTCTGTATTTCTGTTTTGTTTTTGTTTTTTTTACATTTAGTAAATATCAATAAAGTTTTGCACAGATGTCCAGTGGAAAAGCCACCATAGAAACATTAGCTTACCTTGTCATTGCTGATCATAGGGATCATGCTAATGCTAACTATCTTCTTAAAGCAGGTTAGCTTTAGTAATGAGCACACGTCCATGTGGACAGTGGACTGTCTTCTGCCGTCTTCAGCCATTGGCTGAACACCAACAGGAAATAGAACTTTACAGACACATTTTTGATTCCTTAAGGTCTCATGGTCTTGCTGTTCATTTTTGCAAATAAATTATGGATGAAGAGTGTGTTGTAACACAAGCCCTATTGAACATGTACTGAGTCAAATACTATTGACAATTGATTGGTAATGACTTACACTACAGCAAAAAGTAATATGTTACTTTAATGCATTATTTTTGTTACGCCCAACATTGATTGCTGCTAGCAAGGTTATAAAGACACAGATTGTCTCTGGTACAAATGAATGCTACAAAGGAAAGTCCACATTTCTGTTTGGAAAGAGAAACACAACTGCTATTAAACATTTTGACAGAGAATATCAACAGGTTTATGGATATGGGGTGAATTTGGGAAAAATGACCTTGTCCAGAAGGTGTTTGAAGGAAGGAAGGAAGGAGGGTGGCTGGGGACATCTGCCACTACTGGAAGACTATGAAACACAGTATTTTTAATTTGGTAAACACAGCTGTATGTAGAAATTAATATTAGAGGAGTATTTATTTTCACTGCCCATGTAAAACAACATATTTGGAATATTGTCTTGAAAAAATGTAATATTGGTGCACTTGTTAAGATAGTCACTGATATATCCAAGCATCCACAAACACACACAGCTAACAAACTTTACTTTTCTCTTTTTAAAACACTTTTCTGTTCTTTATAGACGGAAGATTTAGTGTGACTTGCCCTGACATCGACAATGCTTTGATGTCCAGTTTGTTCGTTTTTAGCTTTCCCCACTGAGTGCCGTGTTACATAAAACATATATAGGTCTCTCCTCTGCATTTCAAACAGATTTGGTGAAGCTAACATTTAATGTCAAAAGTCAGTCAGTGTGATCTCAACCAGAGCATGTTTTATTTGTAAAGAAGCTCCTGATTCCATTACTACTGTGAGCTAAAGGAATACAAGGCTCCAACAGAGCTGTGAGTCTGTATCGCCTCAGTTACAGAACTGAAAAGAAATCCTGTTCTGTTATTCTTCTATTGGAGATGAATGATATGCAGTTGTGACATTTAGATGAGGCTTTTTTTCATTGTAAACGATCATACGAAATTATAATAAATCAAAAAAACTCCATTCCCTTTCCAGGTGCTTGCACAGATCTTGAAAATCTTAAATATGGAATTTTGAAATGCTGTTATTCAGACCTTAAAAAGTATGGTATTTTGTGTGAAAGTCTTAATAAAGTATGAAAAAAAGTTTTCTCCCATAAAATTTAGAATATGCGTTAAGGCACAATTTTGTAAAATAAAAAATACATGAGTAAAATATAAAAAACTGGATATGATTTCACTAACTGGTCGTTACTGAAAGGATGCAGTTTTGTGGAGTTTTCATAAGTTTTAAAATGTTTCTTTAAGTAAAACATAATTTACTGCAAATTATGCATTCATTTATTCATACATTTGTTAAAATGAACTTTTCTACTATACACAACAGATAGAATCTCAACTAGAAAAGTAGGCACACTAGCATAAAAGCAAATAAAGTTGGGAGTCAGATGGTAGAGCAGGTTGTCCAAAGGCCAAAGGGTTGGCGGTTCAAATCCTGCCTCCCACTATCCATATGTCAAAGTGTCCCTGAGCAAGACACTGGACCCTAAATTACTCCCGGTAGGGTCTGGCATGGACATTAGCATATTAGCCGCCTACTAGTGTGTGTGAATGGGTGAATGTGAGGCTTTGTAAAGTGCTTTGAGTACCAAAGTGTAGAAAAGAACTATAGAAGTGCATTCCATTTATCTTACGTGGTATTTGTTGGTTCGTTTCAGGTAGAAGTATACTATATGTGAATTTTCTTTTTATGGTCTATATGTTACATGAGACAACAAAAATAGCTTTTCATTTACTGGAGGAAAACCATCTTCATCATTGGCCCAATCCTAATTCACCCCTTAACCCTAACCCTTAGCCCCTGCCCTTGGCACGACCCCTTGAAATGGCGGTGTAAAGGAGTAGGGGTTGAAACATTCTCCTACGAAATGGGACAACACTTCACTACCTATTACATCAACAGTGGCCATTGATGTCACTATAAACAGATGCAAAAGCTTTGGTTCTGATTATATTATTATTATTATTATTATTATAAACCACAGATATGCGATCTATAACACCTTGGAAGAGCATTAAACGGCTGATCAAATGATTAAGTTGTGTGTATCTTCTGTCAGTGCTGCACATTTTGTCTGTGTTTCTTCCATCTTGATAATGATCCAAATAGAATTCTGTGAAACTCTTCCCATCCCTTCGTTCGTAGTGTGGTTCTGGAAAATCTCAGTTCCAAGGGTTAAACATGATGGTACCTCCATCTAATTGAGAATCAGGACAACACTACCCCTTCACATGAATGCACAAAAAAGAGGGGGAGAGGTAAGGGGAAGGGGCCAAGGGGTGAATTGGGATTCAGCCATTGAGTAAATCAAACTTATTCAAAAGTGAATTCAGATTTACTTCAGTATGTCAGAATCTAAAGTTAACTGAAAAACAGTAACTTTCCAGTCCTGCCGAATGCCTTTTATTGTGTGTTGACAATCGGAATCTGCTAAATTGTCAAACTTACCAATTTCAGACACTGGCTCTTGTGATTGTGACAGTTTCCCGCTGTAAGAACTAACTGTCATGTAACAAGTTTCCATTTCAGAAATGATGAAATCGTCACTATTTCATCACTTCCATCACATGAACTGGGCGGGATCAACTCAATGGGGAGGAGATTCGTTTTAAGCCACACTGTGCAACCCCTGCGTCATAGTCTTCTATCGTGTCCCCCGTTAGTTGATCATAATGTGAAGCTCTGTTTTTGCCTAGAAAATGTTGTGCCACTTGCACAAATGAACGCCAAGTGGTTAGTTCTCGAGCTGAGCTTTCAGGTGAATTCAGATAAAATTCAGATGAGTTCTCTGATCTGGGATTTAAAGATAATTCCAGGCCAATTCAGTTTGTACTGCACCTTTTTCTTTCATGTACTTATTATTTATAGAAATAGAGCACTGCCATAACATATCAGTATTGCCTCTACTGGCTAATTTAACTGCTAATTTCATTATACACAGAATGACAATAAAGGCTATTCTGTTCATTTGTGGACCTGCTAGAGAAAGGGTTTCAACATTAAAGTCCAAAACGATGCCAGATATTTATCGTCAAAGGAAAATCATTGTTGATCATTGACAAATGACAAAGAGGGCTTCGGGGATATGCGATAGCATTTTCCACTTCCAAACATAAGGCTTCAAATCAATTATAACTATATTTACATCTAATGTTGATTCATTAAGATTGAGTGAAAGATTGCTGCCATCCCTCCTCCTCGGACTGGGCTTCGAGGGAAGTGACAGTTAATACGACTCTGGGGATTGATTCATGTGCAGTGACATATTCTTGCTGCTGCAACCTGATTTCAGTTTGACAAAATCAATCCTATTTGATGATCACTTATTGAATCACGTACAACAGATTTACATGAGAAAGATGTTATATTTAGTATTCTTCATTTAATTGTCTTGTTTTGTGTTTTGCTCAATTTAAGTACTTGAATTAATTTTTACCGGGTTCTTACGCTCCTCGTGTGTGAGCTTGTGATTTATATAATTTCGGTGGTCAGGGAGTAGACACAGTCCCTATGGGGGTTTGAGTTTAATGTGGCTGCTTCACTAATGAGTCAGTGGTAATTTAATGTCCAACACATGTATGCAGATTTGCATCAACGGTGGCCCAGTAGTTTCGTGTTTCTAGCAAATCTGTCTCTAAAGGAAGAAAAAACGGAAAAAGGCATTATCCTTAAAATCGGTGAGGAAATGGATTGAAAGCAAATGAGGAAAACTGAAGTTATAAGATGGCTGCAGAGCGAGAGACTAAAGGATAGCTGAGAGCAAAGCAAAATAGGCAGCAGAGGAAATGGGAACCCATGATACGCCAAGGGATCAAAGAGATGAAGGAGGGAACCTTTTGAGGAGCGCATGACCTAGAAGGAGTTCGAATTGGTAAAAGAAAGAGAGGAGTGATCAAGGTGGGTGTGGCAGTAGGTGGGAAAGGAAAGATACAGGGAGACAGAACAGCGAGAAGAACACTGGGTCAGTGGACGGGTCAATGTAGATAAGTACGGCAGCGTTTCCTGCAGTGAAAAGAGAGGAAAGATTTTTATTTATTTTTCCTCCATAGCAAGTTCTAACATTTGTTTTTATTCAACTTTAACAATGGCTGTCAAATTTAACATGATTCAATTTTCTTTATCACTTAATACTATCCATGAGGATCACCTAAAAGTATTTCATTCATATACTGTTTCACTGTTTTACTGTTATTATGACCGTATTTTACTGGTCGGACCCACTTGAGATTGAATTGGTCTGAATGTGGAACCTGAGCTAAAAGGATTGTTCATATCATGTTAATTTTTGCATTTCATAAATTCATCTAAGGGGCTGAACTGGACCCTTTGGCATGCCGGATTTGGCCCCTGACCTGCATGTTTGACACCTGTGCATTAAGCCCTTTTCCACCGCAGGAACTTTTGCAGAAACTTTGTGTGTTTGCACCGAAAATTCCCTGGGTAAATTACTTTCCCCTGGCCCTGAATCCACCCTGAAGAAGTTCCTGGTAGGGAGGTAGTACTTTCCAGATTACCAGGAACTCTTAGGGGCAGAGTCCTGTGCTGGAGAACACTGATTGATGGAGTACACCTGCAGTGTTCTACAGTCCACTTAGCCGCCATAAACCCACTACACGGAAATAAAGTTTTTTTTTCTTTTGTTTACTACAGCTGCCTTTGTTTGAGATATTTTATTTTGGAAAATAAATACCAAAATAAAGTGGTTGGATGATGAGGTCCAGGCTCCAGTGTTTTCGGTGAAGAAGAAATTCAGAGAGTTGAAGTCGGCGACCTGAAACGGCCGCCTGTATTTAAAGTTAGAAAATGAGCTGGAGCTGAACATTTCACAATTGTCATAAACAAATTCAACAGAAACTGAAGAAATTAAAACAAACTGACAAACTGAAGGACCACAATAGACAAAGTGGATCCGACCACCGTACCAACAAGTGGTTTGATCAACTGGATGCTTTTCTGTCCAGAAGATCCAAAGATGTTGTTTATTTTCCTTTTATTTCCGTAAATCTCTTCTCCACCTATGTTTAACTATCTCACCTATACTGTCTGTTCATTTACAAAGCATCAAAATGTGGAGTATAACTACTAAGTAATATGTAATTGGGGACCGAGCCTTCGCTGCTGCTGCGCCCTCCCAATGGAACTCACTGTCACAACCCATTAAAACTCAGACTCACTAGAAAACTTCAAAACACTTCTAAAATCTCATCTGTTCAAACTGGCTTTTGCTTAATTTGAATTGTAATTGTTTTAGTTATTTTTCTGTTCTCTTTGTTTTGTTTCAATGTGAAGCATCTTTGTGTGTCCAAAAAAGCGCTATAGAAGTTCAATGTATTATTATCTCCCACGTAAGTGGAGAGCTGTATGTGTTTGTGTCGTTTCCGCGTCCGCCTTGAACTTTGTCCGGAAGATTTCTCTGAGGCTATTACTCCGATTTTCTTCAAACTGTGTATGATTGTTCTTTGGGTCCATGCAGAGGGCGGAAACAAAGATGGTTGACCTTGACCTAATTTCAAGGTCACAGGGGTCCAAAATTGACCTAATTTTATGTTTTTGGCCTATTTT
>JAPSES010092534.1:0-21479 GCA_029822895.1 Maxillicosta whitleyi | reverse complement strand
CCCCCCCCCCCCACCGAAGCTCCCCGTCGCTGTCTGTGATGGATGTGAGGTAAGTAGTGAAAACATGTGGATTGAAATGACAGCCTGGTGAGCTGCGCCGGCGGGGGTCCCGGTGCGAGTGGACACAGCCTTCGTGTAGAAGCGCGCTCCGGTTATTCCCGGTAAATCTGACAATCAATGAACAGAAAAGAAGATGAAGGCGGCCTCTGCATCAAAGCCCTTCGCACGGGTGGGGGGGCAATTAGATCAGACCAATACAGAATCACACCCGTTTCTACACTTTCTTCACATATATTTGGAGGAAATTGCTTTAAAACTCACTTTATATTCAGGGGTGTCAAACATGTGGCTCGGGGGCCAAAACCGGCCCGCCAAAGGGTCCGATCCGGCCCGTGGGATGAATTAATACAGAAATTACACTGAAGATATAAACAATCAAGGGAGAGCTGATTATTGGGAAAAAAATGTTAGTCTATATTTTATAAGTACTGATATGGATATTGTTTTTTAGATCATTCTTTAAAAATTAAACAATAATTCATATATTAATACTGATATCGATGGGCTGACGTTAGTAGGTGTCCCTGTTTTTAACTTCATTTCTCGTTATGCAGTGTGGTGCAACGCGTCCTATCAATCATCATGTTTGCCTCCTGGCAACTGCTTAGCAACGTGAATTAAATCAGTCCCTCCTGACTTTAAAAAAAGGGCATTTTAAAGAAAAAAGATACTTAATGTTCCCTCTACTGTAGGTACCAAAGTGTCCAATTAAAAATGTCCCAATTTTTCAGGAATGCACACATACAGACAGATGGACGGACGGACGCTGTGAGAGCTTCCAGTACTACGGGAAAGATTATCTTCTCTCCTCTCCCATTGTTGGTGTGTTGTTTGTCTTTAGTTACTTTAGTCGTTAGAGCTGAATGATGATACTTAGAAAAACATGTGCTCACACGTCATTTTTCCATTAGACTTATGCACAAATCTTTACCAATATTTACTTAATATAAAACAAAACAAAACCAAAAACAACTGTGTAATGTCGGGTTTTCCATTAAATTTCCACAAATGCGATTATTTGTTTATTTATTAATGAAAGTGACTGGGTAGCTTAGTGGTTAACGCCACTGACTTTGGTGCTGAAGATGGCCGGTTTGAGACCCAGGTGGCACCATGGGAAAGGTCCTATAAACTATATATATTTATCCCAATGTAACCACAAGGGGGTGTAAGTCTCATTGTGCAGGTCCAAAGCCCGGTTGTGTCAGGAAGGGCATGCGACCTAAAAACCTCTGCCAAATAAATATACGAATGGAAAAGCCGAAAGAAACGTACTATTATCGGGAAAAGTCATTCCATAAACATGGTGACAAACGTAAATATGGTGTTTATTAACAGATGTATTCTGTATTTATTTATATACAGATATATATAAAATGTTTAATGTGTCATATATGTCATCTGGATATGGACTTCACTATAAATATAACATTATTAGGTTTTATTTTCTTGTATTTATTTTCATTTTACAAACACTTCAATAGTTTTCCCTCTCATTCTGAATATTTTTTGGCTTCAAGGATGAAATGTGCTTGTGAACATTTTAGATGACGCTAATATTGTAAATCAGCTTAATGACTATAATTCTATATGACCCTGAATGGGATAAAAAAAATAAAAAAAAATACAAGTCAGGTTGTTTTTGTAGAAAAACTCCACTTGACATATTATTATTATTATTATTATTATTATTATTATTATTATTATTATTATTTAAATCTTCCATTGGGATTTTAGTTCTTTGTAAACACATGAAGTAAATGCTGAATAAAACATTTAGTAAACAGCGTCTTCTTCTTGTCTCGCTCAAAGACGTTTCTGTCACTGATAAAGGACATCCCTCTGCAGAACCGGGAACAAAACTGATCTTCAGATGCATCTCTTCAGTTCCTTCTGTTTGACGTGTCTTGTCTGACTAGTTTGGTTCAGGGTTTATTCAAAGTCGATTCCATGTCTGACTTTACACACCTCATCTTGTGTAAAAATCAGAATTCAAGTGTCCTAATACATTCACAAACCACAGACAAAACTCAGCCTCCCATTGGTTAATCTGTCACTCACACATAGAGTGAAATATCTTGAAAATTACTGGATGTATTTAACCCATAACGACCCAAACAGCCGACGACGACCAAAATTATCAACTGAGTGAAACTATTTAACCCAGCGGTGTCAAAAATGTGACCCGGGGTCCAAATGCAGCCCGATAAAGGTTCCAATCTGGCCCGTGGGATGAATTTAGGAAGTTTAATATTCATACTTAAGACAGTCACAAAAACTTTAGTTCAGTTTCCATGTACAGATCAGTAAAATATTATTCTAATAACCTTTAAATACTCACAACTCCAAATGTTTCTTCTTGTAAATGGAAATATTTTCATATGTTTCCTATATTTACACTCAAATAAACTGTAATTTCACAAAAAAAAAAGTGAATAATCTGAATATAAAGCTGAAATGTCTTAAGGGAAATTCCATTATACCAGTATTCTGCCTGTTATTAAATGTTTTGTGTGTCTGTAGACTCACTGTGATCTATACGTTAAAATTGGACTCAGTTTTCTTAAGAAATTTTAGGTTGTTCACGTCATTCGCATTGTTTTAAAAAATGGTTTATAGATGCAAACATTTCCATCATGTAAGTTTGGAGTTGACATTATTTATATATAATTATGTTATTACCTTCACCAATGCGGTTTAGTTTGAAAGATAACTCAAAAAGTTAACGGATTTTAATGAAATTTTCAGGAAATGTTCGTTCTCAGACAAGGAACAGATGATTAAATTTTGGAGGTGATCCAGATCCCAGTCTGGATCCAAGATTTTTTTTAAAGGATTCTCTATTAGTTATCATTGGCGTAGCTGTGGTAATAATAACAAATGTCCACCAGATGGCGACTCATGTTTTCTCATATAGTCTATGGACTTTTCTATAGTCTATTCTTTAGTCTTTGTTATTATTATTGACACATTCTATTTATAAAAGCAAAAATATTACTCCTTTAAGAAATGTTGAACATAAGAAGGGGGAAAAAATCCTTTGGGAACTACCACAAAAGTAGGACTGGGTCTTTATGGGTTAATACAGAAAAAAAACAAAAAAAAAAAACTGTGAGCTGCAATTAAAGTCCAAGAAAAGTTGGTGACAGGCGTGTGTTCACTATCAACACCAACTACCTCCTGTGTGTTTATTGAGATTATGAGGTTTTATTAAAACAGATACTAAATCAGGGCATAGATTACATTGGGAGCATGAAATAAGAGCAGAACATAGTATGTTTATACCCAAATGTAAGTGGATATGAGTGTCGTTATATAAGGATGTTATTTTTGGGAGTGCTTATGACCCGTCTCTGTTTTCGTAGACACTGTTTTAAACCTGCAGACTCGAGTAGATTGATTGATACCTACTGCGTGGGAATATATGTTGCTTCTCTCATCTCATCTGCCAGTCTGTCAGGGAGCTGTCTGCCCTGTCCCAGCTGCCAGCTCCAACGCCCCCTCACCAAAATAATGTTAATACCGTACCCACTCTGCGTAACCGTGTGTGTGTGTGTGTTTTGGTGAGGAATTGTCGGTGTGACAGGCCTGTCAGTAACGGCACTCTAATTACTGACTTGCATGTCTAAGTTCCGGGAAGTCTAGTAACCTTGTTAGGTTAAATAATTCGTCTTCATCAGCAACAAAGACTCACAGAGAGTCCCAATGCGAACCGGCGTGACTTCATCAATTATACCAGCCTGATTTGGTTAGATTAGACCCATATATCTCTCACAGGTAGCATTTGGAATAATTATCACAGAGCTTGTGACCCAGTTAAAGGGGTAGGAGGAAGTCCTGTGGGGCCACAGATGCATGGTTGTTTCCCGGCTTACTGATGATGATGATGTAACAGAAAACAATATTTCCATATAAAAAGCTGATTATTCAATTACAGTTAAAGCAGCAATTTTTATTTTTTATTTTTTTCCAGGACGAGGGTGGCCTTTTATTAAAATCCCATATCTTGATTTGATTTCTTGAAAATGATGAAGTTGCTCTAATTACATATTTATGGTATAACTGATGAAACCGGTTTGTCTACTGGGAAACCCCATCCGATCCAATTCTAACGGTGTATAATTCAATGTCAGTTGATTGGATTACATGCCAGTAAGAGGCTGAGGTGATTAATCGATTTGAAGCTACACAATAATATTTACAAGAATTCTCTGCAGTGAATATTGAGTTAGAAATGGAAGTAGTGTTTTGTAATCATATACTTTTTAGAGCTGGAAGTGACCATATTTGGGCAAAAGAGTGATGTGTAAAAAAAAAAAAAAAAAAAAACCCTGATTTTCTGACAAAA
Source organism: Maxillicosta whitleyi (assembly GCA_029822895.1). Taxonomy (NCBI): domain Eukaryota; kingdom Metazoa; phylum Chordata; class Actinopteri; order Perciformes; family Neosebastidae; genus Maxillicosta; species Maxillicosta whitleyi. The sequence goes on along the minus strand of JAPSES010092534.1, from coordinate 17,071 downwards.
GCTGCAAAATATCAATCTCTCGTTGTAACCACCTCATGGCTTTGGGATCAGGTTTGTGAATAAGTAAGAATTTTCTCCAAAATGTTCATCCAATAATGATCTGATGACCTCTGTTTATCTTTAACATCTTATACCTATGGACTAGCAAGTTACAATGTCACCTGATAACATTAACTAAAAGATTATTTTTTCAGTAGAAACTTTTCCAATGATCCTCAAATATCGTAAATATAACTTGCGCAAAAAAATTGACCTAATTGTAAAATGACAATTTTGCAAGTAGAATCAAATGAATAAAAACATACACGTGAACAGACATTACAACAAGAGAAGAAGAATTTTAACAGAAACATGGTGCAGTATGTGAACTGAATCTGTTTATAATTTAGTCCAAGATAGAGGAGTAATATATAATAATAATGAATATATCTGTAAATAAACACCATATTTACATTACGATAACTTCTCATCTCGCAATACTAAATAAAAAAAATAATCGCATTTGTGATTTAATGGAAAAAACGATATTACACACTTTTCGTTTTTTGACATTTATTAAATATTGGTAAAGTTTTGCACATAACATAACATTTTGAGGTGTTGTGATAGTTGAAGCCCATTTACAGCAGCTTTACAATCTGACACAGAACCAAGGAGCATGGACCACACATGGTTTAATAATGTTAAAAACACTGGTAAAAACAACCAAATTGACGCCTTCAATAACAGCTCATTGCTCTTAATGTTTTAAATGCTAATGCTAATGTCAATACTAGGTGCTGTGTCTATTATGATGGGTAAAATGTCGCAGCGATAAGAAAATGAATTAAAATTGAACTTTCTAACCTTTATTTGATCACATTCAGAGCGTATAAGGTTTATACAGACTACTCTTTAGGTTGTGTGATAGAGCAGCGCGTCAATGGTTTACTTTTATGTCTGTTGTTGGTTCAAATAAACAGTTCATTCTACTATAAGTTGGCAGTATTTGTTTATTTTCTTGCTTGATTATATTACTAAATGTTTTTCACAGTTCATAAGACGCATAGGCTTTTTCTCAATAGGTGTTCTTGTCCGTTCTTCCGTTCTCATGAAACGTCATCAGCCATAAAAGTACTGTTCCAACTGCAGGTTCGCATAAACCAAGAAAGCACGGAATACCTGGATGTTGTTCTTGTCAGCTAGCTTAAACCATGGATGCACTGGTTGGTGACTCACGTAGACTTGGCTTTGAAATAATTCCGCAAAATGATTTACAATATGCATAAATAACGTGTAAATACTAGTATAAATGTATTGAAATCAGGGACATATGTTAGGGAGCAGATAACAGCAATACAGCAGAGACACGGAGGAAAGTTCATAAGTTTGTGCCCGTTCCAAGTACAGATAGATTCACGTTCTTGGTAAGTCGTTCTTTGGGACGATTCTTACAAAGACTGTACTCGCTCAGTTCGCCCAAAACCATACTGTGCGTTTGAGATATTAAGAAATGTCCATAATCTGAAACCAAACTACTTCTCACGCTAATGTGCTAAATGCTAATGCCAGCTGCTGTGTGCTTTAGAATCAGGTCATAGAACTCTGTTTTTGTCACTGAACCACACATAGAACAATATTTCATTTTAGCACAATAGCATTTTGGAACCACAAGAGCTAATCTCAGAAACTATAGTGGGAACAGATTAAAAAACAACAACAAAAAACTAATAATAAATAAATAAATGGGTAAACTGGGAAATTGGATCAATGAAAAACCAACGGCACTGTTTGAAATATTTCTAGATGAAGAATCTCCTCGTTCTTCGTGTTAACTTTCTCCTACTTCTCGGGAATCAGAGATTTACTCGACTCTTACGCTCACTTTGTTCTCGCTTTCTGTCATCCACGCTGTAGCTCAACCGACCGTTCATCTGATTCCTCTGTCGTGCCGTCAGCCCGATCACACTTCCTCTCCTTTTAACTCAATCAGTCTTCTCTCGCAGGAACTAAATAATTGTAATGACTGAGGGCGATCAAACATACTTATAAAGCGCCCATACGTCTACAGCTGCAGTAATGACCACTTCCCTTTAAAGAACATCAGTGTGAGCTCAGGCCCTCAAATCTCCCATCAGCTGAGCCCCGGCGTCCCTGAAGACACCAGACTACTGAGCTCCTTCCCCCGAGATGTCATTACCAGCTCTTTGAGAGGGAATCCATCAATGGGAGAAGTTTTCAAACAAGTTGAAAGGGTTGCAGTCAGACTTCGACGGGACGGAGCCCAATCAGGATCACATGAGACTCCTTGTATCCTTTTGGATTTTTAACTCACACCTCCTTCATTAAGCTAAAATAACGGGTGTGCAGAAAAAGCTCACGACAGGAGTTGCTTTTTGCCAAGTCATATAAGCGCGCTTTGTAAATCCAAGATGGAGGAGTGCGCTCTGCATCTCGCCTCCGCCTTCAAGTCTGATGGGAAATCCCAGGACGACAGTAAAACTGACCCACTTCCCTGTGAATCATCCGACCATACGCTGCGCACACATTCGTTCAACTGTCTTTTACCTAAATCAGGGGTCTCAAAACTGCGGCCCGCCACATGTTCTAATGTGGCCCCTGGGATACATTTGCAAAGAGTAAAAAAAAAATCCACAATCAAGGCTGTTGAACTCATTTCAGTTCTACATACAGTCCAATATGATCTACAGTAAAATAATAAAAGAAAAATTTCCCCCCAAAAAAGACTATTTTCTTCTTGGTTTGATGTGAAAAAAAATTACATTATGTCTATAAATATTGCCAACTTCATATTTTTGTCCTTGTTTTGGTGCCAAATATAACATTAAATTATGAAAATATTCACATTTACAAAATATCATGTAATAATAAAATGTGAATAACCTGAAATATCGAAAGAAAATTAAGCACAACTTTAACACTTTTCTGCCTGTTATTAATTGTGTTTGTATAATAATGAATATGTAAAAAGTTGAGGGACATTATTGTTAAAATTGCACTTATTTTTCACGAGAAATGTCAGTTTTTTTTTTTCAGGTTATTCATACCTTTTTAGTTTGGGTAGATTAGGGTAGCTCAGTGGTTAACGCCGCTGAGTTTGGTGCGGAAGATGGCCAGGTGATCCCTTGGGAAAGGTTCTTTGCACTATACATCCCAATAGCCACAAGGGGGCGCAAGTCTCATTGTGCCGGTCCCAAGCCCAGCTGTGTCAGGAAGGGCATCCGATGTAAAAACCTCTGCTAAATCAACATGCGAAGGTGATTCATTATGGCGACCCCGAAAGGGAAAAGCCGAAAGAAATCATCATCATATAAATATAATGTTTCAGAGCAGGAAAAGTATAATTTCTTAAGTTTTTCGAACTGTTTTTTGTTTTAAACTATGACGGAGTATCATGTCCTGTTTTACGTAACACATAAAAACCATTATGATTTATATATAAAATTGACCTGAACCAATGTTTTAAAAGATTAAAGTAGATTAGATTAGAAAAGTGCGTATTTTCATAATTTAATGGCTTTGTCTTCATTAAAACAAAGAGATTTTGAGTTGTCATTATTTACACATTATTATGCAATTATTTTATATGTTACTATTTTACTGGTCCATCTCCCTTGAGATCAAATTGGGCTGAATGTGGCCCCCCGAAGAAAATGAGTTTGAGACCTCTGACCTGAATAGTCCGGAACACAACCTCTGAGCGCAGATCACTCTAAGCTAACAACTATAACCAGAACAAAAGATGCAAGTTAGCGCAAGTCATGATAGTGCTAGTGTGTTGAGGCCTTAAAAGCAGACCAGGAGGAAATGTGGACCACATACTGAGCTGTAAGCCACCGTTGTTTGAAATATCCTGAGGGAGGATATACAAGAAAATACACAATCAAAACTTTTATTTTGTTGTTAAATCAACTTTGGACTCAAAAAGAGGAGAATAGGTCCAGTGTTTTCCCCGAGGTGCATTGCTGTTCTGGATCTATGCTGCACAAACAGATCAAACGGCTAATCCGAGTATAAAAACTCGGAGGTATGAGTCGTATTGACACGGAGTTGGTTGAGCTGGTGGTAATAGACTGAAAAGGTGGGGCTTTGAAAAACGTGCAACCAGCCTTTGTGACATCTACACATTTAGTTTTTTCAGCTCAAGATCCATAAGCTTTCACACATTTATTTGCAATAGCTGCACCTTTAGAGTGACTCGATTAGCATAAAATGTTTTCAAAGTGGCTTATGTAACATACCCATAGCTTTGTGTTGAGTGGAATTTATAAACTTTATGTATATGTAATAGGATGAAAGGAGTTTTAAAATAACTGTATGCGATAACATACATTAAAATGTTGTTTAAATGTCACTATGAGGTGATTTAACCCATAAAAACACAGTGCTACTTTTTTTGTAGTTCCCAAATTATTAGTCTTTTTTCTATATTTAACATTTCTGGAGTTATTTGTCACTATTTATTATGAAATAATCCTTAGTATTTTGCATTTTTTCAGTGAAAATCAGGTATTTTCCATGAAAAAAAACAAAAACAAATATAGATGCTTAGAGTTCTTGTATTACTGGCTCATACAGTCATTATTATAAATTGGCTTAAACCCCATCCACCCTCTGTGAACCAGTGGATCCAAACACTGAGAACTGTGGATTGTATGGAAAATATAACCACAAGCCTGCAACTCCAGATGGACACTTACTTAGAAAGATGGTCTACCGTTAAGTCCTATTTGGCAAAGAAAATATCTCACTAATCTATGGAGAGGTGTTTTTTTTTTTTTTATCATTATTGTTCTCTTCCACTTCTGTATATATGAGTGAAAAAAACAAATATGGAATAAACAAGAATTGTTCATTATGTATGAGACTCGGTGTCCATTTTTTTTGAAAAAGATTAAATTTTTTGCGTAAAATGTAATTTTGGCAAAATGTAGGAAAAATCATTAAATTTCAGAATAAAAGAATGATGCTTAGGGTATTTTTACTACTGCTTTTACTACTGTATGACTGTACTGTATGTAAGGGTTAGATGAACATAAAACAAGCGTGTACGACTGCTGTTATTTAAAGCATTTACACACAGTGGCGATCGTTGAGAGGTCGTTGAATGATGCAAATATGTCCAGATCTGTCAACAATCTTTCAATGAGGCCCTGATGACCATAACGATCTCTTGATGATCTTCCAATGATCTCCTCAATGTTTTGACTTGGTTTAAAATTATCGCTCAAGAAACATTCAAGGAGCCGTCAACGATCTACCAATGATCTCTCAGCAATCTTTCAATGAGGGCTGTGAAACCGTGCGAGCATTTTTTTTTTTTTAGTTTTTCCTCGTACATAATCTCTTCTGAGACGGTTTCATTGTTCACGCGTTGGTTCTGAAAAGTAACTGTAATAAACTGACACCAATGAGCAGCTGTGAGGTGTCAACAAATCATACATTTAAGCTTCATCTGGCCCAAACCAGTGGACTCGTCCTTTATAATCGGACTTCTGAATATGTATTTAACCGCTCTGAATATATTTTAGTGAAATCACAGCTGATGCAGCAACAGTGATGCCTGCAACTTTTCCACCTGACCTTTAGGAAATGTTTGTGTCCACTCAAAAGTATACCAGAAAAACATAATAATTGAACCATAAATCTTAAAACTTCCAATTGACATTAAAATGTGAGTAGTTGTAGGACTCTAATTTATGATCATATTGTATTTTTGGTAGTTTGACAAGAAAATAAAAGGACACGTGCATCATATAAAGGTGAAATTGTACATTTAACTCAATGAAACACATAAATCCTCTTTACTGATTTGCATCATATTATATTATTATTATGATTATTATTATTACATAATTTATTATTATATTATATTGTGTTTGGTTTGATGTGTGCGTAGAGTTGAGTTCTTTGTTTCAGTCACATCTATGGAATAAATACACAAATGGATACACACACATACACACAATACACAAATGGATTATTGTGAAAAGGCTAGTGTTAAAAGAAAAACTGATAAAAGAAAAATTGACCCAAATCTGCCCATCCATCCTTATATCATCTGTTTGTTTGTCATCCTATCCGCCCGTCCATCCGTCCTATTCAGTCATCCATCCATCCGTGTGTCTGTCCATCCTATCCATCCGTCTGTCTTATCCATCCACATCTGTGCATGTGTCTGTCCGTTCATCCATCCATGTATCCGTGTGTCCGTCCATCCATCCATATATGTGTGTCTGTCCATCCATTAATCCATCCATCCTTCCATCCATCCATCCATGTGACCGTCTGTCCATCCATCCATGTGTCCATCTGTCCATCCATGTGTCCGTCCGTCCATCCATCCATGTGTCCGTCCGTCCATCCATCCGTGTGTCCGTCCGTCCATCCATCCATCCGTCAATCCATCCATCCCACTCATTTTATCGTACAAGCTGCTGTACGCACTATTTTTCCATGTGAGGTCTATGAACTTTAGACGACCGGACCATCACCTGTCTTCAGACTCCAGACCCCCTGAACCTTTATACCCTGGTCCCACCTCCCCTGACACCCGAACCCTTCCGTCTCTGCACGTCTCCCCTTTGCTCTCTCCTGTTGTCCCTCTGTTTAGCAGTCAGTAATTGAGATTCAGCCTCACAGACAGAGACGACATGGATGGTGGCTCCGACGCCACAGTTACATGTCCAGCTATCTGTGGAGCCACAGACATGAGAAGAATCCCTCGGCTTCAAGGCTCCCGCATGGCTGAGGCAATTAGAGCAATCTCCTGCCTTGAGAAGTGAGAACCAGCGTCAGTCAGATGATGGTAATTGCAGTTTTCATACGCAGGGTTCTGCTCCCTTTTGTGATGCTGCAGCGTCCTCGCAAGTTCAGCCAACCCAAACTTGTGTCTAATTAATTTCAGTCTGCAATTTGCATAATTGAATATTTACGGTATTGTAATGCATCCACCCCCACCACCACCACCACCTTCGTAACTGGCATCAGCTTGTGTTTGTGGACTCACACTTGTCAGGCCATTGACTGCTTTGTGTACAGCGGCAAACATTTGTACATGACAGGAGTCTGAATGTGACCCGGTCACACATGCAAACCAAACCAGTGTGTGTAGTTGGAGATCATTTTAAGTGCTAAAAAGTCCAGTCATATTTGCATCTTTAATTATATGTATTATGAGCTATGTTGAATTGTCCTGATTGCTAATGACTCGCAGTGGTTCCAGTCTACCGTGATGTGATTATTATGCCTCTAAAATCTATTCATTTTCATTTAATTTATTCACATTTATTCACAAATAATCTTTTAAAGATTTATCAAAGCCTCCCTCCCTTATTATTCATTTTGCTGAGTTGTTTACACCATTTGTTTTAATATTTGTTCATATACATATCAGTGCTTCTATGAAACTGGGTTCATTTTGATACCCAACTTTTTTAGACCTAATAATAAAAAGAGAAATTTAGATATATTTCCCCCCAGGATTTACCCAATAAATCCTATCTTTTAGAGCCTCCATGTCCTATTTTCAGGTACACTTTCATATAAGCACCCATATGTGTCCTTTTGCACCATAAAAACACATCGATAATTCCAAAAGTATCTCTCTTCAGCCAAATGTTAAAGTCGAGACAGAGAAAATACTTACCTTTGCATGTTGCATGTGTCAGTTTGCATCAAGTTTTGTTTACAATTCATCATTCAACATTTCATCTAATGAACCGTAATTGCATTCATTTACATCTGCACTACTATTTAATATTTAGCTCAATGCAAAAGTTGAGGTGATGCAAACCTTGACACTTCTGACAGTAAACTTCTTATTGTAAATGAAAACACATGCTTAAAGTTATTATATAAAGACCCCGTGTCTAATTCTTAATACTAACTGACTGCAGTGGCTCCAGTGTTGGAAAATAAAGACTTTCCAGAATGAACAGCACAGTTTTACAGTTGAATTCCATGTGGCTACAGTATGTCAGAGGTACATTTTGAATTAACTGATGGTTTACTCTCAGAGGTAGATGTTTGTGATCGCAATCAACACAATATAAAAAGATATAAAATGATAAAGGAGGAATCATGGGAATAAAGGGAGCTGTTGTTTTCACTAAAATGAGATAAAACATAATTGACATTGCATTAACTCTTTCAAACCTGATGTGTCATTGCTGAAACACCCTGTGCATATGCACTTTAGGAAGTCTAACTCAAGTCACTTTTCTATTAGGATTATGTGTAAAACTTTACCGATATTTACAAAAAGGGCCTAATGTTGGGTTTTCCATTAAGTCACAAATCCAATGATTTGTTTATTTATTATTGCAAGATTTCATTAATTCATTCATTTCAGTTCCAGGAAGGTTTCACACTTGGGTTTTTGCAAATTTGGGTCGAATCAAACTAAAAAAGTCCAGAATTCTGGATCATTTGAGATGAGTGTGAATGAACTCTGAAGAAACCAGCACATTCTCATTCAGTCAGAAAAGACACTTTGCTATTCGCAGCCTTGTGTGTGGGAGTCGCTCTTAAATGGGGGTAGGTGTGCCTCTAGGGGAACTTCGAAGAAGCCCAGGGGGTACTTGACATTTTTTTGGGGAAAATACATAAAACAATTCATTATATACTGAATACAAAATAGAGAATAAATAGAGAATCAATGCTAGAATATAAAACAGGATGACTTTGGGTAATTTTTTGTTGATGAAAGGATTATTTATTCCTCAAAGGGAGGCAAGGGGCATTGTTTTTGGTTCAATTTGTTTGTTAACACTCTAGCAGCAAAACTATTGGTTAAATTCATACTAATTTGGGTTTATACATTGCCAGTGATCCAGAATAAATGTGGTTACATGTTGGGAAAAGTAGATTGAAGTTAAAAAATTGTATGTTTTTTTTTTTTTTTTAACTTATTTTCCTTCATTTACTTAGAATGGGCGGAATTCAAAATGCCTATAAAAACATCAATTTGTTTCAATGTACTTGAAACTGTATAGAGGCAATTAATATGCTGACATCAGCACATGCATAGAAATGATGTCGTCAGCTGGATTGATGAAAAAAAAATAGATATTTGTGAGGGGCGGGGTTTGTCTTGTCATTTTTCTTGTCAATAAATGAAAGCACTTTTCAGTTTATATTTTGCGCACATTTAATATATTAAAGTCAAATGTGTTTGTTTACATAGATTTGAAAATTAGATATTGTTCCCATTCTAATTATCAATACAGTATTTGTTATTGTTAATGAGGGTCTTCTCCACCTCTTTCCGCCTCCCCCCTTCACTCCCTCCTTCTCTTCTCCTCCCCCCTGTCTCTCTCTACATGTCAGGTCCGGCATCAATATGTGGTTCAACAAAGCTCATAATAAAGACAGTAAAATATCGAGGGCAAGCATCATTCAAAAAGCAGTCAGACGAACATTCTGCTGTTATGACGCTGGACAAGTAAAAAAAAAAAAAAACATTTTGGAACACATTTTGCCTAATTTTTTTCCAGTCAAAAATGTGAATCAAGAGTTGGGGGGTAGTTAGCGAAAAAAAAAAAAAAAAATTCAGCTGGTACTCCAAAGTAAAAAATTTCGAGAACCACTAGTGTATTCAAACCGAGTAACTCCATAGAGATACAAAGCAAACGATGGCTGTCACTTTGTATATATATAGTGAGATGACCGGCATCTAATGTTTCCTTTATATGATTAAAAAAAAAAAAAAAACATGTGGACACAGGCTTCAATCCATCTGCTTCAATGAACCTGATCCACAGAAATATCATCCATGGGTCCACACATATGGATCCGCTCAGTTGCTTGTAAACATCTGCAGTGAGCCAAGCTGGAAGAGGACCAACACCATGAGCAGGACCAGCTCCGGTCTGTGCACGGGTCCACACACACACACACACACACACAATTCAGGTGACAGAAAACACCTGGTATCGAACATGGGATATTAAAGCCACACACAGGGAGAGCTTTAGTGACTGGTTGGCTGGTTCGCTGACTGATATCAGGTTGGTTGGCCGACTAGGTGGGCAAAGCAGAGACTGCAGTTATTCCCACTGGAGGGAAAGTACAGCTGCTATCCAAGAGCCTGGTGTTTGTTGTTCTACCTAAATCTGTCTGTATTTAGACAGATTCAGTGCTGCCAGTAGCTGAGGACTGTGACTTTAATTGCCCACCCGTCACTCATTGTCACATTTACTCATTTGGCCCCGGAGACTGGAGGAAGGAAGTCCAAAAGCTTTGCTACGAACCAGAAGTAAACACAGCATTTACCTTCCATTTGGAACTGCTGTTATTCCGCTGTATCCATCCTTAACTGACTGACCATCGGCTTATTTTTTCTTATTTACCTGATTGATGCGACAGGTAAACACCAGTCATTTTTTATCCCTTCAAAAACCAACCGGTGTTGTGCTTTTTCCTGTGATGTGAAACTCCATTAACGTATAAAAGGAAAAGAAACATGTATGCCACATGTATTTTATTTATTTATTTGACCTTCATTTACCCAGGTAAGGTAATTGAAAACCTGATTCTCATTTTCAGTATCAACCTGGACATAGAACTCCTTTTCAATGCCGGTTCCCGCAGCTAGTCTGGAACTGGCTGATGTGTTCACCCTGAAAATCAGAGCATTCAGGAACCGAAAATTAGTTTTTTCTAAGTGAACCGTGACGAGGTGAGTGGACGTTAAAAGGTAGATCTGGGTGAAAAAAATAAGCAAACCAAAACAACCCGAGTGTGGAAAATGGCAGAGAAACTGATGTGTAACGTTCTGTGTTGCACTAAAGGAGTGATATTTTGCCTTTTTTAAGTGGAAATATCTATTTTTAAGAATGTCCCTGTGGTTTACATAAACTTTAAATGCTGTACTTGGGTCTGAATTCTTCTCCACAGGTCCATCTTCAACAATATTTCTGAGTAATGACACCAGAAAGGTCATTTTGAGCACTGGTCCTTTAAATGCACATGTGTCATTCAACCACTTGTGCTCATTAATACAACCAAAAACTGAATATTTTAAGTAAACATCTCAAAATTTATAACTCTCTGCACGTTGTCGCAAGATGACAGCTAGTCTACCTGTTTCACTGTTGAAAACGTTGTAGATTAGTGCGCAGCTGTCAGCAGCATGATAGCGCACACTGATAGGAAATGAGAGAAAGTAGTGCGCACTAGTCAAGAACTTTTTTTAGCAGTGAAACAGGTAGGCTAGCTGTCATCTTGCGGCAGTGCGGAGGGATACGAAGAGAGACAAAGTAGGACCAAGTGATTATGATGTGTGAGTTTTTCGTGGACATTGGTTTGTGATGCAAATAAATCACTCTTTTGAACACATGCTGTTTTTAGAAGAAAAACGTTATATTGTAGTGACCCCCGCAAACTTGCCGGACTACTTTCGTATCGACCAAAACCGGACCAAAACTAAGGTAAGTGGATGTACTACACTGATGATGGGGATGTCACAGATTCATGAGAAAAATCCATTTAAGGTCAGTTTCATTGTCAAAGCAAAGGTACGCAGGTGCGAAGAGATTGCGACGCATCGAGATGCATTGGTCGCCAAAATGTGCGCTTCCATCTCGAAATGTGTTAATTTTTTGGATACGGAGCATGTGTAATTCCACATGTCACCAGTGGGGTCACTATACAAATGGTATAGTTTTAACACATTGTTATATTTACAGAAGATGATGGTGATTTACCAGAGTCTCTGGCAGAAACCGAGCCACTGGAGCCAGCAGGTCGGAGACAGTTATTGAGCAATATTGGAAATGCCTTTTCCTGGTCTTGAATTTGCATTGGCCAAATAAGAGATTAGAGTTCCCCATCCTGATTCCATCTCTGCTGTAGTTCAGTCCTGTGGCACCAAGCCCCCAGAATCCATGCCAATGCTTTGATATGCACTCTCTCTGATTCCAAATCTAAATTGTTATGTCTTACAACCTGTTGTGTATTGTTTGTGCTCTTAAACTGAAAGGCCAGTGAATTGGATGAGTTACCATGATATTCTTATCTTATTCTTATCCGGTGCAACAAACATCATCTTCAGTAGCTATTTTGATCTGAATATGACTTGTTTTGACACCTACTGCACGAGCCATGTACTGCATTTTATGCGTCGCCCGCCTCATTTGCGTTCAATGTTTATGACTATGAAAGGAAATGTGTCGCACGCGTCGACTCTGTAGACAGCCTCAGTCCTATTTCTCCAGGTATCTGTACTTTTACTAAAACTATAAATCTAACAGAGAATATCCCTAGAAAGGTCACACTCCTGTCACAAAAGCATTGACATCTTGCTATACAACAAAATATGATTAAAAGCTCTAAATCCACAAGTTCTCACTGAACTCAGACATCACCAGTCATATCCCTTTGTTCATTAATACACCGCCCGGCGCTGATGCCGCTGATCACAATGCGTTTCTTCGTCTGACTTCAAAGCCAGAGAACAAAAGCAGGAAAAGAGCTCCGTGTCCCCAAATGTGAGGAATTTCACAGCGCTAATAGATTCCCTGTGCGTTTGTTTGAAAAGTATCTGTGATTCCGCCGTACCCTTGCGAGTCTCGGTGTCATTAATTAAAAATTCTCTTCGTAGGTCAATTAAAATTAACTATTCATTAGCTGTAATTCAGAGACTTGAAAAATCTATTAAAGGGGGGGGGGCTGTTCTGACTTTCTGCCACATCTCGCCCTCACGGTGCCACTGTTGAAGGGACTCGGACTTCGGGGAAGGTTAATCTTCCTCTTTGCTTCCTCCCGGGCAGAAAGTGGGCTTAAGCTTTCTGTGTTGAGGTGGCGAGCTGAGCCGTGGCGAGCGGGGCGGAAGCTCTTTACCGGCCTCTGTTGCGTGTTTGGCCAAGGCTGAGTGGCTGCCAAACAGCCAGAGACAGAGCAGGGATGAATCAGCACTGACAAGGTGAAGCCAGCTTCGTGTTCGGCGGCTGACAGCTCAGGTGCTCAGAGAGATGGAGACACAACAGATTACATTTAGGCCACTGCAGAAAGAGGGAGGGAGCGGGAGATAAAGTGAAAGAGAGAGAGAGAAGCAGAGATGCGGAGGAGGGTAGAGTCCAAAATAGGTTTTGAACTCCACAAACTTTCTCAGAGATAAAGGAGGAAGTTGTGCAGGGATCAGGTTTTAATGTTCTGTGAAGCCCGACATATGTCGTCTACACCAGGGGTCCCCAACCCCCGGGCCGTGGACCGGTACCGGTCATCGAGCCACCGGCCGCTCAAGAAATACCTAATTAATTCTGTTGTATGTATTATGAGTCTGGACAATCTTTTATTTTGAAAAAATGTCGTATTTTGAAAAGTTACCGGACTCTCTAGGTTCAAACTGAAAACTTTATTTCATCTGTTAAAAATTTAACAAAATAACTTCATAAGTATTTGATAGGGAAAAGGGAATTAGGTGATAGAGAAAAAAAAGTGGAATTGCCGGTTGTTCTTTATTTTTCCTTTTTTTTTTTTTTTTTTGAGAAGATGTCAAAAAATGAATGTTATATTATGTTGTTGGCGCAATTTTACGAGAAAGCAGCTAATAAAGTTAGTTGTTTGTTATTATAACCCCCATACCCCCCGGTCCACGGTAAAATTGTCAAGCATTGAGCGGCCACAATGATTAAAAGGTTTGACCACTGGTCTACAGCGCGTCCATTCAACTCTTAAACTGGAAAAAAATGTCCCTCCAACACACACGTATCATACAGTTTGAATGTGAACCCTCCAGCTGCTGCTAAACTATCTTTATATTAATTTGGGCAAAAATCAAATGGATTTCTACAACCTGTTTTAATTCCTTCCTTCCTAGTTACATCACTAAATTTGCACATATAAGGTCAATGAGCATTTACCCAAAACAGTACGACGTTTTTTTGTTTGTTTTTTTATCAGCAGCAGCGATTGGAGTAAAAACTGGAAATATGTCCAAACTTTGACTATATCTTTTACTTAAAATGTTCAGTTCTTGGTTGTATTAACGGGACAAAGCAGCACATTTAACAACCTGGAGGGCGGGGCCTGAAGTGGCTCATTTCCATTTAAAGGGCCAGAGCTCAAAATGACCTTTCTGGTGTCATTACTCAGAAATAGTGTTAAAGATGGACCTGTGGAGTTGAATTAATGAAGAATTCAGACCCAAGCAGAACATTTACAGTTAATGTAGAGCACAGGGAAATGTTTTAAAATGCATAATTCCATTAAAATTAATGCAAAATATGACCCCTTCCATGTACTGTGAAGCCTCACATACGTCACCTACAAATGAACAGACAAAAACAATATGATCTTTGGGAAATATAACAAAATGACTGCACACGCTGGAGTCTGTTTTGTCACATCTACAAAGGGATCCGATCTGCCACACTTTCAGAATTACTGATTGGCACTTAAATTAGCTGTCAGATTTACAAATGGTAATACCACGGCAGTTAATACCGACCTTAACTGACTGACAAGTAATTTTCCATTGTTCTTGCTCCATTTGTACCTGTTATCTCACTACTGCTGGGGCCCCCGAGCTGGGGTCCACAACCCACTAAAAGGGGCACCAAAGATCATTTCAAGACGATGTTTGCACACGCGAAAGTTCTCCGCTGTAATATACATGTATGCACTTAATCAAAGGCCGCTACATGAAACTATTTAAAGATCTATCCGGCCACGTTTCTCTGAGATTTAAATGCCTCAAAAAAAAAAAAAAAAAGATGTAAAAATGAAGTATAATGGGAGAGAAAAGGAAGTTAATGGATGGCTGGACAGCCTTACTGCATTTACGTTTGCCCTTTCACCACTATTTATGAGAGAAAGATGAATGACACCTCATTTTGTAGAGAAAAAATGAACACTTTTCGATGTGACTGGGAAAGAAATGGTTTAAAAAAGGTAAAACTTATTTGGATGTTACCTGGTGTTTCGAGCAGAAAGGGGGTGTGGTGTATATCATGCACATAAAATAACACAGGGAAATTTAATTATGATGATAGTTGTTATTTTTTGGGGTTTTTTTGCACCACAGAATATTATCAGTACCCTCCCCCGCGTCAGTGACATATGACCAGGTGACAAAATGCAGTTGTAATGGTACGAAGGAAGCAACGGAAGCATCCAAAGGGGAAATGACTGTCACATGATGTTGCAATAACCTTTTATAAGAGCCGTTGAGAACTGATACTGATCCTCCTGAACAGTAGGAGAGAAATCCAAAGCATTATCTGTGCTTGGCATTTGTAACAAAGTGTTAGTTTTTCTCAACATCAATCCTTTCAGTGTCTATTTTGTAAAACTGTTGGTAATCCCAGGAATTCCCAGCCTCCGAAGCGTGTACACGGTTCCTACAAAATACGAAAATTGGGCGTCGTACAGTAATAGCGGATGAGACTCCGGCGTCGTAAAGTCGAAATAACGTAAGTCGGGTACGTCGTAACCTGAGGACTACCTGTATACTGGTATATGTGACTCCACCCTCTCAGCCGTTTATCAGACTTCCTCTAAATTATTGATTGACTGATTTATTGTCATTGCACATAAAACATGAACATGTTTCAGAGCAAAGAAAATACATTCCAGTTACAACTGATCAAACAGATACAGTTGTACTGACAAGTCGCCCCGCAAATTATCCTCATAGCATTAAAATTGTACGATTATGAGTGCTGTTCTTAGACCCTGGACACTAACCGGTACTTTCTCCCAAAGCAAAGACCATGAGGGATCAGTTGGGAACCGTTTGTAAAAATGAGAAATTATTAAATTTAATTTTATATTCAAGTATAAATGACCCCAGTCAAGAAATATTTGAGGGAGTACTTTAATCCCAATACACCAATTCCTTTTTATATGTAATTTACAGTATTGGCTAAGTTTAAAAAGGGTTCACAGTTCAATATTAGATGAGCTAAACTAAACAAAATCTGATCAGACACAAGTCCAAGAGTCTAACATGGGTCTACGTTGGAGATCAGGACATGTGAGTCGGCCAACGTTCCCATAGGTGGTCTTCTGCAGTGCATCCTATATCCTTCCATTACTGCCCAAAGCTCACCCTCTACTCACTGCTGGCATGTAAACATAAACTAATCATAACATTAATCTCACCATGCAACTGTGCACATTTGAAAGCAGCCCATCTGTGAAGGCTTCCCAATTAGTTGTTGTCATATGGCACAGGATGGAACAGATTTCTGATGTGCACTGTCCTTGGTGCACTACTGTACAGGAGCAACGCTCTGAAACAAGCAGGACAGGGCGTCTAGTTTTACAGTTATGATGCAGACTTTAGTTGGAAAATAAGAAAAAGTCCCATATTGTTACATTTTTACACAGTATTTTTTTTCTAGCAGCAAAACTATCAGTTGAATTCATTCCAAATTTGGTTTATAGGTTGGTTAACTCTGGCTTTTGAGGATTCTAAATCAGCTGTGTTCTACATTTAATAACCAACATATAATAGAGTTCATGTCTTTTTATTTGTACATCAATTTATAATCAGGACAAAATCAAACTGAAATCCATCTGAAGAAAATGCATTCTAAGTAGAGCTGGAAATGATCAAAATAATAGTTTATTTTCACATACCGTATTGGCTCCAAATAAGGCGACTGTGACTTCATTGATTAATTGATTGATTTCTACGTACCTGTATTCAGTGACTGAATAAACATGTTAAGTTGATCAGAATTGGTTCATTCTCTAATGACCAACGCTTCCCTCTTTAATATAAAGGTCACGTCGAACCAGTTAATTTAATACATGTCAAAACATACATGTTATTCTGACTTGTGCATTTTAAATGGTGCTAACTATACATGGGGGGGCACACAAAACACACAAATGAACCGAACCCAGAACCAGCAGCCTCTAGAACCTCGAGAGCAACAGCAGCTTTAAGAGAGAAATCAAGCCAACGAAATCATATGAGTAGAAATGTTAACAAACACAAATCAACAATAACGTTATGAAGCTAGCCGCCACTAGCTATTGTGGGTTCCATGAAAGGTAAACAATGTGCAGGGGGGTTATATGCATGGGGGTGTGGTCCATAACTAAACAACTTAACAGC
>JAPSES010092456.1:0-21511 GCA_029822895.1 Maxillicosta whitleyi | reverse complement strand
TATATATGTATGTATATATATAACAGTAATGCCAAAATAAATAACCAACTGTTTCTGGGTGTGAGTGACAAAAAGAGCAGTTAATATTAACCCATAAAAACATAAATAGCAACACCAGCAAAAACATCTACTGATCTAAAGTGATTAACAACTTTTGATCCATTAATCCTATCAGTCCATGTAAATAACTTTTGTATGGTTCTTTATCTTTTTGTGGTCATCATATATGACCTATTTGGGCATTCAGAGGCTCCAGTTACCATGGAAACACCATCATGTGGATGGACACACTGGGTTTATGTTCAGTTAATGATAGATTTTGCTTAAAAAGTCTGTTTTTCTAACATAATAACCCTCAATTTTAATGTGAGTTTTAATGAACGTCTACATGATCAGTGAATTATATTTTGGAAAACACCAGAGTTTCACTGAAAAACACAAACTACAAAAGATAATATTATAACAAATGTTCATAAATGATTGAAGAAAGGTTAAATAAAAGGGGAAAGTCCTCTTTGAACGTTTGCATATAATGATTATTTGGGTAATATTTGAGTATAATTTTACTTTTGGGGGACCATCTAAATGTTTTTCCAGCTGATATTATTGGTAGATGGTTGTGGTGGATCCTCACCCACCACCACCTCATGTTAGTAGTTGTAGTTATTTCATAAGTTTCATTACATTCTTAAGTTATAGTTGATAATACATAATACAGTTAATTTGGCTGCACATATATTATGGAGGTTGAGGCATGAGGTTATGATTTGTGCTTTATCTTACTTTGTTCCTTAGTGTAATGGCTCCCCCTTGTGTTTAATTTGGGTCTGTCTGTCTGTCTGTCTATCTATACAATATGTATGTAATAACATACTTCAGCATGGATCTGGGTTGTTATTCGACATGAAAAGAAAAAATGAAAAAAAATGCAACTTTTGACATAGAGTTTAATGACGGCTAAAATAAATATATTGCCAAGTGTACATATGGAAATGGCTTTGTAATCCCTGGGTATGAAACATATTGAAAAGAAATCCAATATTTGCAATCAAATACATAAAATGTAACAAGCCTTGAATCCAATTTAAAAAGTTTTGTCTTCTTGTTGTATTGCAGGGGTTTTAAACTCATTTAAACTCTCCGGCCACAGTGTGGACTGTGTCATTATGATAAAGAATGTAGACATACTTATTTATGCCTCTGCCAATGTCACTGCTCAGTGTCAACTATATTATGTGGATTGAACAGATTGGTGTCAATATTGTGTGTGTGATTTTTCATGTAATGTTTAGATGAAAAGTAAAAAAAAAAAAAAGATTTAGACGAAAAGATGTTAATATAATGTAACGAGTAACGGCATCAATTTCTGAAATGTAAGAAGTAGAAAAAAATATAGATAACTGCCACAAAATGTAATGAAGTAAAAGTATGCATTTTTATTTTTACTTACGTAAAGTACAAAAAAAAAACTACTTACGTACAGTAACGAAGTAAAAATACTTCATTACCTTCCACCACTGCTGACAACAGAGAAGAATATATAAGGAGCAGGGATCACCAGCAGGTGTGGAGGAACACCAGGTGCAGGCGATGAGGGAATTAGGACAAGGCAGAGTGTAGACAAGACAGGAAGACGGGCACCTTCACCAAAATAAAACAGGAAATGACTAAACCGAAAAACCCTAAACAAACTTAACATAAATGCATGACAAATGCTCTGCTTGGATCTGAATTCTTCATCCATTCAACTCCATCTTTCTGCCTATTTCTGAATAATGCAATAATTATAATAATAATGCAAATGAAGCACTTCTGGCCCCGCCCCCTCCAGGTTGTTGGATGTGCTGTTCTGTCCCTTTCAACCAACAACTGAGTATTTCAGATAATTGGCTCGCAGTTTGGACATATTTTCAGTATGGACAAAAACCTCAAATTCAATTTTATTATTATTATTATTATTTTATTATTTTATTTATTTATTTTTTTTTACCAACTATTAGGGTCTAATTACACAAATAAATGAACCAAAGTCAAATAAAACTGGGTTTAGCTAAATATGACCTCTTAAATATATATGTAATCGGTTAAATATGACTCTTTGTGGTGTATTTACACAAAGTATCGGATTGCTATCCAGCCTGAATTTCACTATCGATCGGATCGGAAAGGAAATCAGTGGTACCGAACATCACTAATAATAATTGGGTCGGTTCGGGCTTTTATTCTGAAACGTCCCAGTGAGGCGGAAGTAGAGTGTGGGCTCGTGTTCATGAGTCTGTGGCCGCTTGACGTCGGTGGTACTTGAGGACGCTGTCAGGCTCCATTCTCCGATAACCTCTCCAAGCAGCAGCGTCCTGTTATCAGCATGGCATCCGAAGAGCTAGCTCGGAAGCTGCAGTCACGGCTGGTCGTCACGGCGGAGGGTACCGAGCCCAGGCCGGAACCCGAGCAGAGCCCGGTCAGACCCAAACCCCAGCAGCCGGAGCCCCAGGCGGCTGCTGCGGCTGCGGCGGATGAAGAGTCCCCCTCCGAACTGTCCGCCAAACTGACCCGAAGGCTGGACATCAACGAGGGCAACGCCGCTCCGCGACTCACCCGCGTCTTCAACCCCTACACGGAGTTCAAGGAGTTCTCCCGCAAGCAGATAAAGGACATGGAGGCGATGTTCAAACGGTAAGAGCGGCGGGGCTGCTGTGTTTGTGTGCTGTCCATTGAACCGAACGGGCCGACATGTTAGTGCATTCCTGCGGATTGGGGCTGAATGAGCGCCGACGGCTGGAGCTCATGATGGGATTAAGCCGGAGCTGCTGACGTGAAGCCTCCAGGTGAAAACACTGGCTGTCACTGCGGACCGATTAAACCGGACTCAACGCAGGCCCGCGACACGATGAGCAGGCGTTGAGAACCGGATCCACGCCGCCTGTGGGTCCGGTACCGGTCGGGGTCTGAGGGGGTGTTTACTGGGCTAGGATGCGGAGGGTTTGGAGCCGACGGTGGCTCCATCCACGGGGCCATGTGGGAGCCCTAGTGGCGGTTAAGATGACACCAGACATGTCCGGTTCTAATGGAATTTCATTATTAATAATAATCACATTAAATGGAAAAGCGTTTCCCTTTTGTTTCCTGGGGGTTGTGTGAACAGACATCAGGTCACGGAGGCCGCCATGTTTCCACAGGAGCACAGAAAAGACTTTCTTTTGTTCTTTTCTGTTTTTAGAGCAGGTTGTGTCCAGTATTAACCAGCATTACTGTGACTAATCGCACACATCATGTAAAAAGCCCCAAACAGATGGTTAGGGAGGGACGTAGGCATTTTTTTTGGGTTGAAAGCTTTTAATTTATTAATAGATTTCAGTAAATATGGACTAAAAATATTTTGAAAGCAGTTTAAAAATAAATAAATAAATAAAATAACCGTCATGTAGAGCAGGGCGTTATGGCCATTTAATTAATTTATTTATTTTTCGAAATCAGTTGTTTTCTGGCCCCATTCATTAACTAAATACAAAACATGACTCATGAATAGCCTTGGTTTTTTTTTTTTAATTTCCGACTAATGTGGCATATTAGAATGTTAAGCCAACATGATAATTGTAAGTGTGCCACATTAGGACAATTCACCCTGACAGAGAAGACAATTCCCTGGTCATGTATTAGAAGAAGAAAACAAGTTGCATTTTAAATTTTTATTGAACGTGACATTTTTTTTCTAAATTTTGTAACTCTTGTTTTCTTACCAATTTTTCTTCAGTTTGAATTAATTCACAGTACACTGTCATTTTTAATATGAAATCTCATTACTCTTCCTAAAATGACCTATAATATGCTAAAATGTTAAACATAAGGTTATCCAATATGGACAAACATTATTAATGCAAGTGTTGTAGACAGTTTTACAGCTTCAGTCATTATTAATGTTCATTTTTGTGTAATGGTACAGATGATGACAAACGTGGAGCTTCCTTAGACTTCCAATCCACTTTTCCCACATGAATATTAAGTTGGTATTTTTTCCACTTGTGATTCTTGTTTAATTTGAACTGTCTACTAGGAACTCTGGTCATCTTTAAATTATTGCTCCAATAATAACATTTTAAGGCTAATAGACGGCTTTGATTGACAGCTAAGACACCAGCCACATTGGACAGAATGTATTGAATCACACTTTTTATTGTTTGTTTTGATCATACTGGTGACTGGTCAAGTTACATAAAGCTGTCAAATGACTTTGTTACACAAACGTGTGGAAACAATTACAGGTTTACCATGTCAGTAAGATAGTGTTTCGTACCTGCTAACGGCTAACCCATTAGCTTTCATGGTCTTCCAATTTTGCAAGTGTCACCTCTGGCTCCCAGGAGTTCAAATAGATGTGTCTAAGTCAATATAGAGAGAAGAGACGGATTGATATTAGTGATGTCAAACCAAAATGACGTATTATGACACAATGGGTTAATCCCCCCAGGACTTTCTGTTTTCTAGGACTGAGTCATGACCTGTTTCAGAGATGTTAGTGCTGATATTGTTGGACCCAATAGTTTCAGCATTGTGTGGTGGTGCAGTGTTTGGCCAGAGGATAAGGTCAGCTATTGTGTTTGCCCGTTTCCTTCGCGTGACACAAGCATCTTTGTTTGGATTCTGCTGCCGTCTCAGACCAGGGTTCTGCTGTCACATGGAGAACCCACGTCATTACTGATAAATCAACATGACTCTGTAGGTTTAGTGTTGATCTGTACGGCTTAAACATTCAGTTTCTCTACTAGATTTTGCCGTGTGGTTTTGACATGCGTTGTCTTCTTCAGGTCCTCTGAAATCTTCCGAAGTCTGACGGATGATGGACTAAAGCTGTTTTCACTCTGAAAGTTCAGGCTGGGTGATTAAAAATGAAAATGCTTGTAACAGGGTTCACACTGGTGCTTGAAATTCTTGAAGATGCTTGAATTTCAATGTTGTGTGTTTTGACATCTGAAAAATGGTTGCGTTTTAGTTTTGGTAGTTCAAAGTGCTTGTAATTATAACTTATTGATTTTATTTTATTTTTTTCTCTACCTGGATAGATGGAAAGGTAGAGCTACTTATAGAGAGCCAGTAAAGTTTAGAAAAATACAACTTTATGTCAAAAAAGAAAATTACTGAATGTTCTCCGGTCGATCCCAGATACATTTTTATCTTAATGTTTGTTTCAGTGTGAGTGTGTCTGAACAGCACCAAATGGCTTCCCTTTTCTTGGATAAAACTTTGTGTTCTCCTTTAATTTCTTAACATTATGAAACATAATTTTAGATGTTTTATAGAACAATGCAATGTACATCGCTGGGATAAAGTGACAAAAATAATCATGAGTATATGTATTCTTGTAGATATGGTTTTTACCCCAGTAATAAAGCACTTTGCGGGGGAAAAAAATTGAAAATGACCATTTAAAGTGCTTGAATTTGACCTTGAAACTTGACCCCTCCCTGTATGAAGTCTCTGAATTTTGACTGGTAGTTCATTTTTGTCAGCTCTGTACAAAAAGTTGTGCTGACTAAATTAGATTTTAGTAGTTCGGACTGCAGGAATAGTATATTTGTGTGATCCAAATATCCAACCAACCATGTGTAGGATTCTAACTGCATGTTTTTTTTTTTTCTAATATGAAAAGTGGATCTAGTGAACTAAGTACAAGTGAAGAAATTCCACCAAACTTCTATACATTGAGTTAAATGGGACAAAAACACACAGTACAATATATGGAGTATTACAATGCAGGACGTGTTTGTCTTTGTGGTAAATGTCGTTCATTCTGTCATCTGTGTAGGTGTGGTTGAATGCAGTGTGATGGTTTAGTTTGCAGTAAACTGTTCATATGTCAAATTAAAATCAAACTGAAGTCTGCGACGTAGCCCTCGTAGGGAACACAGTAGTTATGTGGTTCTGGGGCCGAGCAGAAGAATGTTACATGTTTATCTGCTCGTTCTGTGCTCAAGAATGCACATAGTGTTCCACCCAGAGACTGGACTCTACTGTAGGATGGTGTTGGTCGTCTGTACGTGTGTTTGATGTTTGCTTCACACTGACGCTGAATATCTGTAAACAGGAAGTCCCATTGGACAGAGTTGGTGCCATCAGTGCTTTTCTGTTGAAGTCGCTCTATTCTGCCTCCGTGGTGTCCCAGAAAAGCTCTGAAAGCTCCTAAAAAGCATCCAAACGGGTCATTCCGATCCAGTTCACCCACATCCTCCCACGTCACACGGTCTCCTACAAAGATGAGACCGATGGTAGTATGCAAAACACTTTTTAAAATTAGCAATTTTTGAAGTCTGAATGTTTTTTTGTGTGTAAATTTTACACTTAATTTTGAAGTATGCAGGGTTCTAGCTAGCGCAAATTAGCGTATAGGCCCCTGACGCTAAAATTTTGAACTGATACGCTAAATTTTCTCCCATCAGTACAGCGTATCAGCATTTTGACTGTAATTGTTTGCCCAGATCAAACGCAGGGTCTGACATTAACGGTTGCCCGAAGCACCTACTCTGAATTATCTGTAAAAAAATTATTGTAAGGCTATCAGCTGCAGCTCTGCCCTCTGAACTACAATGTGCAGTGTGTTGGATTTACACAGATGAATTAAAGTTGTATTACAGTTTCTCAGTTTAAGCTTTGGCAGGTCAAATCAGGCCGCCACAGTCTAGGTATTTAATAAAACACTGCAGTGTGATCTGTACAGGAAAATGTGTTCCAGTGTTTGCACCATCTAGATATTTTCTGTAATGATGTTGGTTCAATATAGTCAATACACAACCTAAGATTCCAGAAATCACAAAAATAAGAGAAATCTGTTACAGTTTGGTTTTATTTCGCCAATATTTTATTTATTTTATTTTATTGGAGGTGGGAGAATTGTGATCCATCATTTTCAGTCGTTTATAAATAGAAAAGACAAAAAGGAAATCAAAACAACCCACAGCTTAAAAAGGCAGTTGTACCCCCGCCCCCCATAATAATAATCCAAGTATGCTTTTATAATGTATAACTGTGTGTCTCTTGTGGCCCAGCCTACATTTGAAGTCACTTCCTGCCATATTGTGTAATCTCACTACCAAGATCAGTTTGCCATGTTAGTCTGAAGCTTCCGCACAGTTTAATTTAAGTATCTGACATTTTTCTGTAAAATACTGAGGCAGAGTTTGAGAAGAAAAGAGTTTAAAAATTCTTGAATCTTAGTCTCCCCTTTTCTCATCTCTCTTTAGCCCAAAGTCTGATCCTACGCTGCTCCTCGGTTCTGAATATTTCCAAAAATCTTCTTTTTTATCAGTTAGATTTAGGGATGCAAATAATCGATTAATCGTACACCAAAAATTCTGCCAACAATGATTTCATTAAGCAAATTCTTAATTATTTACATCCCCAGTTTGATTGAATTTTAAGAGTCTGAAATGACTGATCCCTGTAGAAATCTTTGACTACACATGTGATTGTACCTTAAAAGCTTCTCATATGATCTTTTAGTGAGCAATTGAAGTCATTATGAGTAACATTATTATGTATTAATCTTAAGATTATGACAGATCTAATGGACATGTAAACAAAAATGCAGCATTAAACTCGTCTGTAGTATCATACAGAATCCATTTGCATGCCCACTAACGTGTGCGGTTGTTGTGTACATTTGATCTAAGTATCATCATGTGTACAATGCATGACCATAATGTGGATGGCGCTGTCCCTGATCACGCTGCTGTCTGGATTCAGTCAAATGATCGTCAATGATCTGAAGAGTTGAGTCTCACTGATGGAGCAGCAGAGGTTTTTTTTGATGTCGTTAACCCTTTAACCCCTGATTCCAGGTGAAGGTGCTGCTGTGAATCTGTTTCAGGTTCATTAAAGCTGCTGTGAGTATGTGCTTGTGTTCCATTTACTTCAGTGGTTTTGTTTTAGGGTCAAAACAGGTGGAAGAAGAGAAAAATACAAAGAGAGGAAAGGAAGTTTGACAGGTTTTAACTACACAAGAATAGAATATATACATCAATAAGAAAAACAACTGTGAACTGGAACAAACTGAAGAACAAGGATTTGAATTTGGTCCCAGTAATTTTATTTATAGAATGAATGAGTCCAGAATCAGTCCAGCTGCTCTTTGACACCTGGTTGAACTCCATAAAGATGTTCCACAGCCAAAACTCAACACTGGAAGCAACAGGAAAAACAAAAGTAACCACAAAGAAAACGGTTACAAATTTTTTTTAAAAAGCCCAAAATGACCTGTCTTTATAGTGAGTTGGTCTCACTCGTTGCTCTGTATTTTACCTCATTCCACAACCAGTGGGGGTGTACTGGGCATGCTCAGATGTCCATGAAAAGAACAAGGTTTATTCTATCGGCACAGTTATATAATTGGTTGAATTTTACGAGTATTTAAAATAAATGGTACATTCAGAACGCTCACCACAGACACGTCAGGGGTTTAAGGGTTAGATTTGTGTTGGTGGTTTGTCTGATGATGGTCCCCGTCCTTTGCTCAGACCATGTCTTTGTTTTGTTTTCCACTGGCTTTTTCTCACGACAGAGTAGGAGACAGATGAACCAGTCATTTTGTTGACTCTTGGCCATCCACCCACTGCATTTCTTCCTCTGGTTGTTCCTTCAGAGCTAGTTTGTCATGTAGGAGATTAGGTTCCCTCTGTCTCCGATTTCTTTTAGTTGCACTTCTTTACTGCATTGATCCCATTCACACAGTCCACATTCCCACGGGCCATCCACCGCCTGCTGACCCACTTTTCCTCCTCAAAGAACTTTTTAGCTTAAAGGCATATTTCAGTTTCTGTGTTTTATCAAAGTGATATGGATACTGTCATTATCTTAATAACCTGACACAACTTCAAACTATTTCTAGACCCATTTGAACACTTTAGATTGCGGCATGCCAGCCCGGATAGAAGGAAACAAAGGGAAACGTACCTTCAGGTAGATTGATGTTGGTGCGACACTGAGGAGCGTAAGCATCATTTCACCCTGTATTTGGAAAGTGCTGGTGTCATAATTTTTGTGTTTTCAAGCAGCACTTACCATTGAGCTGACCTACTCTGGTCATAATGTGGGAGAAAGAGAAGCATAATGGTAGAGAAAGTGAGTTCCCACATGCCAAAAGCTCAAACATGTATAATTAACCAGGAAGCTGCAAAACAATGAGGCCCAGTCTGGACGGCTCGAGGCAACGTGGCATCAGTTCCCTCTAAGATGAAGTGCTTCACCTTTTTTTAAATGGCATGGAACTAATTACTATTGCAAAAATATATCAATGGAAACAACCATTTTAGCATTTATTTGAACAACTGATGCATCTTCTGTTCTACGGGTATGAATCACAACAATAGATGGTATAGAAAGACTGAAGCTGCTTCTTCCCACTGTGTAAAGAAACCACTTCAGAGATGGTGCGGCTGTCTCACTGGAAATCAGGCTATAGTCCGTCCCAGGGTTTAGTCTCCTATTAGTCGGGCCCTCCCAGGGGAGTCAGCTGCAGTAGTACATACTACAGTTCCACCGATTAATTGTTCGTGTTCAGAACATGGGGATAACCCAGGGGTGACCCATTGATCTGTGCATCATTACAAAGCATGTGACGTTCGGGTCCATTCAGTGCACGGGTTCATCCTGTGATCCACGTAAAGAAACTTGCTTTTTTTTGTTTTTTACCTTGAATCTTGAGATCTTCTCCTTTCAGTCATGACCGAAAACCTCATGACCTTAGGTTATAAAAATTGGGTGTGTATGATAATTTTCCTTAAAATATGCAGATTTTTCAGCTGCTGGTACGATACAGAACTCAAACCAGGTGTTTCAATCAATGCACCTGTTTTCATACAGAAAACCTGGAACCTTTTTGCACACTTCTTTTTTTGAAATAAGTGTTAGAATTGGAAAGTTACATTGCAATGTCTTATGTCATGCATCCATTTTCAACCGCTTAGTCCCTTTCGGGGCTGGCTATCTCAGCAACTACAGGCAAAAGGCAGGGTACACCCTGGATGAGCTGCCAGTTCATGGCAGGGCCACACAGACAGACAACCATTCACACACTAGGACCAATTTAGAGTTACCAATTAACCTACTCCCCAAGTGCATGTAAGTGGGAAGTTGGAGGAAGCCGGAGTGCCCGGAGAGAACCCACGCAGTCACGGGGAGAACATTCAGACTCCACACAGAAAGAGTTCTTCTCGCTGTGAGGCACTGCGCCACCGTGCTGCCCAAGGACCCTCAGCTCAGTATTTGCATGTGTCTCCGGCCGGAATTGAACCGGCGACCCCATGCTTCCCAGGCCATGATGTTTCCACTGAGCCAGCCAGCTGCGCAGTGTCTTGTGTTTGGAACAAATTGGATAGAAATCAGCCACCCAAGTGCCCTTCAAATTGGAAATCTGGATCAGCCCCAAAAATTGTAGTCGGTGCGAGTCTAGTATTTACCTCCCACAGTGGTGTTGGGTGTGGACCTAGTCTAGTCTTACAGACACTGGAACATGTGTACCAGACACACAACATTCAGCACCAATAGTTCAATTAGTTGTGTTTGAAGGATGTGATGCTGCTTGATGAGTACAGGCCAATGTTTTTCACATTTAGCACAGCAGAATATTGGTTGGAACCAATGATAGTTGGAGCAGGTCTTTGTAAATATGAGGGTGAGGGGAAAAAATACCATGATATTATGAGACAGAGTTGGTAAATGTCATGGATATTGTTTTGAGTAATGATCTCACATGTGACTTCAACAATTGAGACAACTTTTTTGTACTTCATTAGATTTGCAGTCATAACTGTAAAGGGCAACAAATCAGGAGAATGTGTACTTGTACACATTAAAAGCAGATGTATAGATGTGTTTTTTTTTTTTTTTTAATGTTTTAGTTCATTGTTATAAGGAGCTGTTTGCTCAAGCTGCCGGTGTCCACTCTGCTCTTTGGAACACCTCTGACATTCTTGTGTTCTCAGACAGAACAACCAGACGAGTGTGTGTCTTTGTGTTGTCAGAACAGCAGCGTAGTGCCAACAGAGGAGGCCCACCCTCCGGCTCGGATACAATGAAGTGTTTGGAAAATGCAAATGAGATACTAGTTGTAGTTACTTGGTAACAGTCCTGTGCAAAGGTCCTGGTCCAACATTACATGTGTTGGTTTAGTAAAGCTGTAACGTACACACATAGATTTTTCCCTTTGCACTCTACACGTCTTTAACCCTTTTTTTCAGACAATATGAGATTTTATATCAGGTTTTATTCAACACGTCAGCTGTTTGTGTTTGTGCCGTTTGTTGTCATGGGCTCAGAGGTCACTCTAAATGGAGACTTTAATCTTTACAACCCATTTAGCTCTGTTTTCTATGTCTTTTAAGGTTGTACATATATTTTCTGGTTGAATTTGAAGAAAAGAATGACAAATATGATCATTTCAGACGAAGCCTTTTGCACAGCGCTGCATGCATCTGTACAAGAAAGTTGGAAAAGCATCCAAAACCTCCACAAAGGAAACGGGACTGAATGGTGATGCCAGAGTCGCATACTGATCATGAAATCCCTGTAGCTACAAGATGTGTTTGTAAAATGCAGTGCCTGCACCTTCTAAATTATATTGGCTTGTGTAGATGACAAGAGTTGTTGAAACAGAATTGACATGGTGATGGAAGCAGGTATTTGATAAACTGCTTGTTGACAGAAATCAAACCATCCTGCACAGTTGCATAATGTTCAGTTTGATATAATCTTTTTTTTTTTCCAGGTCTGCAGTGATCTATGGCAATGATTAACTGTATCATAGCCTTCACAAAACACTCTGGTTGTGTAATTTTCCCTAATGTTATCACATTCATTCACCAAGTTCACATGGAGTTTAAAGTAGACTTACTATAAAGGAATTTGTTCCACGTTTTTGTTTTCTTCCAAGTAAAACCACTGCCATCTGAGATTAGTGGACCGTACACTTCTCCAATGACATGAAATCATACATTTCCTGTGCCATAAGTGGGCGTGGCCAAACAGATTAAGAATGTTTTCTGGATGAATTGATAAGATCTAAATAAAGGAATTGTACATAACGATAAAACATCACATTGTTCCATATCAATCTTCTCTGCTTAACCTTTGTCCATGTTACCAAATGTCCTGGGTGTCAATCAATGATTATCTGATTGGCTGAAACGCATCATTGTAATATCACAATGTGACCATGACACTAAGTCTTTGACTGGATGTTAACTTTTTTTTTTTTTTTCCCTGTGCATGTTTTCGCTTCCTTGTCCCACAAATCAATCTCTCATTTCATCAACTTTTACTCACAACCACAAAGCAAACCTGACACAATATTTGGATCTTTTATTGGAATGAATTGTTAGTTTTGACTGCACAATAACAATAGCACAATAACATTTTCATCCCGTTTGATTGAATTACTTCCCTGAATTTATCAATGTGACTGAAACTAGGTCAGTTGGTAATAACCTTCAGTCATTTTTAGGTTAATTGCACTGGCCTACTTTGTCGATTTTTAAAATGCTCCAAATATGCAGGGTGAGTGTACTGTCTTCTTGGCGTCAGACTGTGAGTTTTTTTTTTAAAAGAGTGATTCATTTTTAAGGCTTTTGGATGCTCATCAGTATGTGGTGATGTAATGGTGCTTTGCTGTGTGCAATGAGGCTCCTTTCACACACAGTGCGGCGGGCCCTCTTAGCCTTCACACGATCCAGAACCAAACAATGGCTTCATTTCTGGCCTAAACAGATTAGTGTCAGTGTGGGGGGTGAGTGTGCATTCCCTCAAACCAACCCACAAACAGCTGCCGAGGCCTATAAATACTCCTCCTATCAGGCCTCTGCGAGCTTTGCCATCGGCTCGAACAGGCCGCGATAACAGCCGTGTGACTGGATGTTTGAGCCCAACGCTCACATGCAATCGTCAGTGAGGTGATGGCTTTGTGGTTTTGGGAAATCATAGCAATGAAAATAATCATATACCTTTTTTCCACTTCGACTGCATTGTTGTTATTATTACTAACCTACGAGGTAAAATCATGATGCACAATCTGAATCACAGTTTTCACACATGAAATATAGACAACTTTTGATTAAACTAAGGGGTAATGTTCATCTGTTTCATGGAGGCCACGGCTGTTGACTGGATTCTTGTTGGAACTCTTAATTCATCCCCTATATTCGATTATTCTGGACAGACGTTACAATATTTTGATAATATCCAGACGAAGAAAACACTAGTTGACATCGTCATTCATATGAAGTGGCAAGAAAAACTCTGTGAACCCTCGTTTGGCCATAAAGTTGATCTGCGTCTGAGTCAGTCACAAGTGCAGACAAACACAATGGGCTTAACCTAATTCCACACAAAGAAGTATAATTGAACACACCTATTAAACACTCAGTGCTGCTGATTAATTACCCATGTTAAATGACTCAAAAGCGCTTTTGCTTTATCCACTAAGTAACTTAAAAAAGCACAATGAAATTCAGGAATGCTTTTAATTCATGGATTATTTTTTTTCTTCCAATTATAGTTATTGTTGTTTTGCACGCACAAGGATTTGAATGGTGAAGTGATGGACACCAAAGTGACATGCAACACCCGCCTGCGTCATTCCTGCACGCAACGTCCCGACTGCCTGATCACAGTTGGCAGCACTCCAGCATGGCATTTTTGCTACTGACATTTTCCCAGTTTTTCCTTCTGGGTGTTTTTATACGGAGGGGTCACATTTGTACAAAGCCTACACATTTTAGATTGACAATTTAGCCCATCCCAATATATCACTCCCCTACCTAGTTTACACTGGTGAGTAAAACTTTCATAAATTAGTCTGCGGTTGAGAAAACACACAATTAGTCGGGCACAACAGCAGTATATTGTGTGTCTGAGAAGCTGTTTGTAGCGTCTGAATATATGTCATGACAATTAAAATTGCTTAGTGTAATAAACATCGCTCTTATTCAAGAACTGAATAAGTTACTGAAAGATACTGAGGTAAATGGGCCGAAATAAAAACAATTCTAGAAATCTTTTGCTAGCATCAGTATCAGACATACACAGACCATATAAAGCAAATGTCAGCTGACTAGGAAACTGTTTTCATCCAGCTGTGTGGTCCTTTGACAAATAAGAAAAGTAACGAGATTGTTTTCCCAACACTTCATTGGATCACAATGGTACGAAACGGCAAAAATCACTGATGTGCTTTTTTTTTTTTTTTTTTTTTTTTTTGACGTTATTCACAAAAGGTGTAACAAGGTAAAGATGATGTGAAAATGTAACGACCGACTAGAATAGAATATTCGACTTGGACTCAAAAGTGTGTTGCATTAAGGTTTCGGATGGATGGATCCCACCCACTGTGGGGAAACTGCAGGGTTAACGGCAGCGAAGATACACACACAAAAAAACAAAGCGCAGAAATATTCTAGAGTGAACAAAAAACTGAAAAGACATAAAGTCCATGTGAGATTTTTGTCCAACCAATTTCTCAAACACTGTTCACCCAATTCTTTTAAAATTTGAAGAATATTTGTTTATTTTATTTTTTTTAATAAACTCCTGCAAATTTCACACGCACATTACATACGCATATTAAATTATGACTCAGAATGACTGAATGAATCCCTGGGTAGGCAGTTTATAAATGACTGGGGGTGGGGTGGGGGGTATTGGTAAGTGCTCCTTTTTTCTTCATATTTGTATGTTTTTGTACATGGTGTGGATACTGACATGTTATAGTGGGTAACTGAGAACTGTTGTCTTTTCTGTTGGCTGTGGGAAGGAATGACATGCAGTCATAAAATGTATAGCCAGAATTAAAACGGTTTATTTACACTTGACGGCGTTCCTCAACACTTAGCACGGAACCATGGAAATGTCTCCATAAATCATGTTTCCTGTCCTTCGTCTCTACTTAATGACAAACTTGCAATAAATCATCTATTTTATTTTGCGTCTCGAGCCTTAGTTTGGGATGGGAAGAAGCATAGTCTGAATAAATGTGTGGTCGAAGCTGACTCGGGGTGTTCTGTACGCTGTTGTAGGTACGACACTGGCAAAGACGGCTTCATTGACCTGATGGAGCTGAAGCTGATGATGGAGAAGCTTGGAGCTCCACAGACCCACCTGGGCCTCAAGAACATGATCAAAGAGGTGGATGAAGACTTCGATGGCAAGCTGAGCTTCAGAGAGGTGAGGGTCAAAGGTCCTGATACACTGCTGTGGGGGACGCCATTTCACCACCGTTTACACTGTATCAACATCTTGCTTGTGTTTGTTTATAAAAAAAAAAAGAGAATTGTTCAGACTAGGGATGTCCCGATCACGTTTTTTTTATTTTTATTTTTTTTTTACGTTTACTTGTTTTTGAGTATCTGCCGATACCGAGTCCGGTTCTGATACTTCTATAAAACATTATGAAATTACATTACAGTTATTTGGCTGACGTTTTTATCCAAAGCAGCTAACTAGGTATATGCATGTATTGCCTAAAGGACACTGCCTAAGGTCCCACCTGGGATTCAAACTGGCAACCTTCCGCACCAAAGTCAGCGGTGTAAACCACTACGCTATCCAGTCACTGTAAAGGATGAAATGAACTAAGAGCAAAGAATAAGATCCAGGATGACCCTTTTTTTTTTTTTTTTTTAGGTTTGTTGAATTACAGTCTCAAGTCAGAACACAGAAATAAAATAAAAAAATAGTGCAACATTAGAACCTAGTGCAACATCAAAGACTCAATAGATTATTTTGTTTTTCCGCCTCTCCAGATCCCAGGTTTGCAAAGCTCACTGTTTTCTACCTCATCGTTCACTTGGAAATATTTCCACATAGCAGAACCAAAGAGAAAACAAAGAGAAACATTTTCATCATTTATACTCCTAATGTTTTTTTTTTTTTTCACATTAAACCAAAAACAATATTTGGAGTTGTTATTTGTAGTTTTTTTTTTAAACTTTAAAACATATTGGTCTGATGTGGACCCAAACTAAAACATGTTTGACACCTTTGACTGTTCATATGTAAGTGTAACGCTTGCATTTACATATTCATCCCCCGGGCCAGATCGGACCCTTTGGTGGGCCGGTTCTGGCCCACAGGCTGTCTGTTTCACAGGCCTGGTCTAACCTGCTGTTGTCTGTTCGGTCCATCC
The DNA here is from genome assembly GCA_029822895.1 of Maxillicosta whitleyi. NCBI lineage: Eukaryota > Metazoa > Chordata > Actinopteri > Perciformes > Neosebastidae > Maxillicosta > Maxillicosta whitleyi. The sequence continues at coordinate 5,349 of JAPSES010092456.1, read as the reverse complement.
CCGCAGTTCCTGTTGATCTTCCGGAGGGCGGCTGCTGGAGAGCTCCAGGAGGAGAGCGGTCTGATGGCTCTGGCCCGGCTGTCAGAGATCAACGTGTCCACTGAGGGTGTGATGGGGGCTAAAGACTTCTTTGAAGCCAAGGTATGAAGACGGGTTGAACTGGGCCTTCTTGTATTTATTCCAACCTCTTCTTTTCCGCCTGTCTGTCCATCAGAGTCAACACCGTTTACTCTTCGCCAAATCATCTTCATGTTTCGTATTTAGGTGCAACTGGGGGGAAGCTCTTGGATACATTCTTTGGGCATTGACCTTGACCATGGATGGATAGATGGATAAATAGATGAATAGATAGATAGATAGGATATGATGGATCACACATATACCTTTAGTTTGCTCCATGTTCCTGCTGTTCCGCTGCTGAACATATGTAGAGGAACCCTTTCACATAGGCTGCATGTATTCGTTCCGTACACCTCTGTATTGGAACGAAGGCCCCAAACTCAAGTGGTTTGGTACAAACAAATGCACCGTTACACCCATACTCATGTGTGTCGTTTTTGTTTTGTGCGTCCCCAGGTACAGGCTCTTTCCCAGGGCAGCAAGTTTGAGGCTGAGATCCGCGAGGAAAAAGAAGAGCGCAAGAGACAAGAAGTGGAGAAAAAGCAGAGGCAGGCAGCGTTCAAGCAGCTGCAGTCCACCTTCTGCTCATGACCACAGGAAGCAGATAAGAACCCCCCCCCCCCCTGAAATGCACATTCAGCGATAGTCAGATTTTAGAAATAGCTTCACACTGTACTTAACTTTAATCAGACAGAAATTGGCACTTTACTTAAAAAAAAAAAAATACTAAGTTTTATTAACTCTCATAAATACCTCAAAACAGCACAGAATAATTTCATTCATGCCACAGAAAAGTGTCAGGCAAAAACACACAACACTACTTTAAATGTGAGTTCTCTACAAATACTGGAATTTCCACCTGAAGGGAAGTGAAGCCGCTTTAGGAAAAGTGAAGTTGTACTCGGTATGTTCTGCTTTGAATCTTTACTACATGTGTGTCTTCAGCCACTGTTCTGATTAACTGGTAAAGTCATTATATTGATGTTGAGTTTGTGAAGCTTTTTTTTTTTTTATGACATTGTATAGTTCAGTTATGTTTTTGTTCATTTTTAAGACATGTTTTACTCTAACGTTGTGTAAAAGAACATATTTAAATAAATAAACATTTTTTCAACAACCTGCAGTGTAATAGAAATAGTATAATCGATAAGTATCTCTGATTATAGTGTAAACATTGACGTCACATAGGTTTGAACTGTGTCGTGGCTAATGGAGCTTTAGGCAGTTTTGGCCACTGACTTATCTTATATTTACATTGATTTGTTAACATGACACTATCTAAGTTTCTACTCGGAAACTCCACTTAAGAAATCAGGGATTTTACCTTTACAGCATTTTGGGAATTCTGTTTTGTGACGGTGAGGGATTCAAATGGAAAATCCATGTAAAGTACAGAGTTGACAGCTCACATTACAGCAGGTGGGATGGACATGCTGCTGACGTCCTGTGGAGAAAAAGACCCAGCATGCACCTCTCTCTACAACCCCTTATTCAGCTGTCCTTCAAATAAGGCAAATTAAATGAAGTGGCATAAAGTGTCTGCGTTGGCCTGTAGTCCACTGTCCCTGTTCCACGGAGCCAGGTCCAGGGCTGGTTCATATAATATTATTAGAGATGTCCAATATTAGCCTAAAAATGTAATATCAGTTAATATCATTATTGAATTTTTTTGCCTCAAAACTGATAAAATAATGCTTGTGTTACACCCAAATACAGACTCAGACAAAAGAGCAGCCTATCAGACACTAGACCTGTTATTTTAGTGACTTTAGATGTTGCTCTGTTGCACATAGTTGTTCAGGTTCAATGTTTTATAATTTCTGAAGAAGTCAAATTTGCCCTATTTGTTGCCCTATTGTCCAGATTATCTCAGGGAGAGTGTCATCCAAACTGTTTGAGACAATTAAAAAAAAAAAAAAAAAAAAAAAATGGCATATTTTCCCTGAAATAAGTTCTTATTTTGCACAAACGATGTTAACATTTTAAAACCTTGTTGCGTTCAAGAATGCATCCAGTGGGGCATCACAATAACATTAAACATGTTGTGTTAATTCCACAACAGGAGATGTGTGATGTTACCAAAATTAGCAGGAAAAATAACCCACATATCGACATCGGTATCGGCTGATATCGGAATCGAAAATTGAGAGTTGGACAATATCGCCATATCGGCAAAAAAGCCAATATCGGACATCCCTAAATATTATATAATATTATATTCATGCAGAGACGTGGCTGTTGTTGGTGTGATACTGCGAGCACTGGCCGATACCTGCATGGCCTTCTGGTTCTGTTTGCTGCTAAAGGAGCAACATATTTACCTCCACCAAGGAGGTAATGTTTTTGCCAGGGTTTGTTAGTTTGCAAGATAACTAAAAAAAAAAGTTATGCACAAATTTTAATGAAATTTTCAGGAAATGTTCGCTTGGAGAGAAGGAACAGATGATTAAATTTTGGAGGTGATCCGGATCACTGTCTGGATCCAGGAATTTTTTTTAAAGGATTCTCTATTATTATCATTGACTTTGTTGTAGTACTAACAAATGTCCACCAGATGGCAGTGGAACTCCTGTTTTCTCATTTAGTGGCTTTAAATGTGTGACCTGAACTGTGCTGATTGGCGGAGGTTTGCGCTCTCGGAGTGCTTTTCTGGTTCCAAAAGCATCTGACGAAATTGAAAAAATAGATACAGAACATTGAAACATTTATATTCTGTTAAAATTACTCCATGGCTCAACAGCAGTGTTTTTGAAAATGTAACTTGGAGCTCCCCGGCTCTGTACTGGTGGTGACATGTGCAACATCTGTGATCATAGATACAGTATTATGGTCATGAAGCTCCATGTTAAAACTGTTGCCTGTACCAAAATGGTTCTAAACTCTGCAACTAACCCGGGCCTGAATCAGCGCTAGCATTTGTACGCAATTGACCCCAGAACATGTCTGCTGGAAAAAGGGCCTCTGGCATTTTATGCTGCTTATTTCTTTAATTTGTCTGTTGTCATTTGCCTTCTCATTTCACATTTAGAGAGAAAACCGACCAATGTATTGGCATAAATGTTGTAACAATGGAAGCAAAACTTGGAGAAGGCATGTTCAATGAGTTTTGTGTCTAAAACTGCGCCCTGATTGGCTGAAGCACACACAAAGCCTGCATGTGCTGTCCACCTTTACTGGCTTTTGCTTCTTAATTCCCAAATTCCCACAATTAGACCGTTAAGTTGTAATGTGAAAAAATGTGTGGTGTATTTTAATATTCTGCTTCTAACCGTATGCACTGCATGCAATACTTAAATAAATATATAAATGTATAAACTAGACAGAGGAGAGAAAATTAAAATCTTATCTGATGTTTGGGGTCAATGTTGGAGATGATCTGTCCTCGGATCTGCCAACGTGTGCTGATTTTACATGGAAATACCAGTTAGTAGACCTTTTTTTTTTTTTTGAGTTTGGAAGTCATTCACATGATTCAGACGTTTCTTGAAGCAGTGATTTTTTTTTTTTTTGTGTGTGTTTGGTTTTTTTTTTTTTTGCATAGAAGGTGTTACTGAAAGTGTTGAATTTTTTGAGCGCAGTCTCCTGTAAATCCTCCTGTGAAACGCAAAGATAATGTTGTCCAGGGTTTTCATTGTCGTCTATCTCATTTCTCTGAAATACACTTCGATGGCTTACACACTGTGATGTTTGGTTGTAAAGCTTCTAAACAGTAGATTAGTTTTAATGTAACCACTTCCTCACGTCCATATTGTGTTTCCGTCTGTCCGTCTCGTGGTCGTTCATAGCTGTGACCCCGCCTTTCTACCAAAAGTATGACGTGAGAACATATCAGTCACATGTTCAGTTATGTTCACTGCAATAAGAAGTTGGTTTTCACCTCGTTTTTGCATGTGACATTCTGTCCTGTGTTTAATCCCAATCACCATTTGTGATTTAAAGCATGATCTTCCTTTTCAGCTTTCAAAGAACAGCTGATTTATCTAGTTACATAATCACCACTCGACATTATATAAAATAAATTCTAATAAAGATAGCACTATTTTCATTATAGATCATTATTTTGATATTGAAATCCAGGATTTAGAGCTTGAATGCATGGCCATTCTCCACAGCTGATATTGGTAATCAAGAAACCGAATTATACGTGGAAATTAAATATAAAAAGGACAAATTTTGGCATCAATTTATGAAACTGAAAACTTCAAAATAAAGCATTTAATGCTCAGTGAAGTCACAAATGTAACTTGTTTTATTTGGATATTTGATTAGGAAAAAAAACCATCAAAATGTGAGTAATCTGACAATCAGGCAAACACTGCAGCTTTACTGGATGAAGAGTTTGGAAGCAAAGCTTTTAGGCCATGGAATGGTTCATAGTAATAGTCAAATCGCTTGCTTTGAACAATAACTTCATGTACACTCCATTCATCTGAATTCCACTCGGAATAAAAACAAAAAAACGTTGTATGTTGTCATTAAAACACGCTCGCATAAGTGATGGTGTTTCACACGTCATTCCAATATGTCGCAATTCCCAACAAGAGCCGCTCATATTTTAATGAGGGAACAACTTCCACTTAGCTTCTCCTGCACAAACTGAAACGTGTCACGCATACTTCTGTCAGGAGTTTGTAAAACCACAAAAAGCACAGTGTGAGCGGCACAAAGTGGTGGGTGCGTGCGTTACTGACCTTCGCTTCAGTCCAGCCTCGTTTCACTGCGAGCTGAGGAGCAGACGGAGCTGAGGCAGCGTCCTGCTCCTGCACTCGCTCTGCTATGCAGCTACTTTTTTTTTTTTTTTTTTTTTAGCATAAGCTACGGTTAAGGGGCTCAAATCCAACTGAAGTTTGTGAGAAATGCACCGGTTCATTATCCTTCTGAGAGTGTGTGTGTGTGTGTGTGTGTTCAGTACAGATGAGCAGCCACGTCCTGTTCCTGTCCATCTTCTACTCGAATACAACAACCTGATCTGTCCTTGTTGTTGTTTACACCAGGTATCTTAAATGTGATCTCCTTTTTCGTTGTCCAGAGCAACACCTCCATGTGACACATCTAAAGTTTTAATCTTGTTACAACATGAGCCTGTTTGTTTTTGTTTTTTTTAAAGTTATTTCTTTAGGTTTTACTGCATCTGCTGATAATTTGCACTAACATTTCTTATAAAAGGTCTTCTATCATGGGGGGGGGGGGGGGGGGGGGGGGGGGGGGGGGGGGGGGGGGGGGGGGGGG